>OY728165.1:370330297-370635443 GCA_963277665.1 Viscum album
AAAAAATCACTTAAAGAATGCCTAAAGTGTGGTGCTTCTCGATACAAGAAAGATAAATCCAATCCTAAGAAATTTGTATCGTACTTTATAATCATTCCATGGTTTAGGCATCTATATATAAGTGAAGAAACTGCAAGACAATTGTTGTGGCATGCAGATAAAAGAAATAAAGATGGTAAATTATGTCATCTGGCTGACTCTACTCAATGGAAGAAAATTGATCATGAGTATCCTGAATTTGGAAAAGAGCCGAGAAACCTTCTTCATGCATTATCTACATATGGAGTAAATCCTTTTGGTTTTCAAACCAGCACTCATAGTACATGGCCTGTTATATAGGTAAATTATAACTTGCCACCTTGATTATGCATGAAGTGGAAATTCATCATGTTATCTATGCTTATATCAGGACCAAAACAACCAGGTACCGATATTGATGTTTATCTGTCTCCTTTGATCGAGGATTTGAAGTTATTGTGGGATTCAGGTGTTATGTTTTATAATGATTATAAAGTGAATACTTCACGTTGAGACCAATGTTGTATGGGACAATAAATGATTTCCCTGCTTATGGAAATTTGTCAGACTATAGCATTAATGGAACTTAAGGGTGTCCCGTGTGTGAAGAAGATACAAAATAAATTAGGTTGAAACATTTATCAAAATCTGTGTTTCTAGGACATCGTATATTTCTACCTCGTCGGCATAAGTACCGATCTTGGATGAAATCATTCAATGGAAGTTCAGAAAAACACGCAGCACTGTCTCCACTAACAGGTGATCAGCTATTTGAGAAAGTAAAAGATCTGAACACTGTTTTTGGTAAACCATTTTCGAAAAACCTTACGAAAATCAGTTGGAAAAAGAGATCAGTTTTTTTTTAATTACCAAACTGGAATTGTTTGTACGTCATACATTTTCTTGATGTGATGCATGTGGAAAAAAATGTAGTGTTATCGGAATGTTTCTAAATTCCCCTAGAAAAACAAAATATGGAATTAAGGCAAGGTTGTACATGGTTGACATGGGAATACGAGAAGAGTTGCCTCCCGTGAAGGGTGAAAATAGAATGTTTCTTCCTCCAGCTGTGTATACTCTTTCTAGGGAGGAGAGATATCAGTTTTGAAACATCTTCAATGATGTAAAGGTTCCAAAGGGGTATTCATCAAATATAAATAACATTGTGTCAATGAATGATTTGAAGTTAACAGGTTTTAAATCACATGATTTCCATGTTTTGATGCAAGATCTAATTCCTATATCTTTACGTTGAATTTTTTCCAAGAATGTTCATCATACGTTAACCAAACATTGTTTCTTTTTCAAAGCTATATGTAGCAAAGTTTTAGACCCGGCAAAATTTCCAGCTATGGAAAAAAAAAATGGCATCATATTATGTGAATTAGAAATGTTTTTCCTGCCAACATTATTTGATATGATGGTTCATTTGATGATTCACTTGGTGAGAAATATTCGACTTTATGGTCCTGTGCACTATAGATGGATGTATCCTGTTGAACAGTATATGAAGATTTTGAAAGGGTATGTCAAAAATTGAAGTCGGACAGAGGGTTGTATAGTGGAGTGATATATTGGTGAGGAAGCCATTGAATTTTTTACCAAATACCTATCTGATGTAGAAAGAATTGGTATCCCAAAATTTTGTCACATTGGATGCATTGATGGTGGGGGAATTTCTGGAAGAGAAGTTGTGACAATCAGTATTACAGATCGAGAGCAGGCCCATCTTTATGTTTTGCATAACAGTTGGGAGGTTGCTCCATATATTGAAACTCACAAAGAAATTCTTAGGCAGTTGAATCCATCAAGGGCTGAAAAATGGTTATCAAATACACATAATCACCAGTTTATATGATGGTTTCAGGACCATATTTTTAAGTAGTTGGATGAAAATCCAAATTCATTTTCAGAATGACTTCGATGGATAGCTGTTGGACCAAGTGTGTATGTATTATCTTAAAGTGGTTATGTAATTAATGGTTATATATTCTATATAGATAAACATGATGAAGATAGTACCATGAAAAATAGTGGAGTTACACTAGTGGCTGAAGCGATGCATGTTTCTGGTAGTAAGGACAGAAATCCAATTTATGCAAATATGTCATACTTTGGTATTATAAAACTAATATGGGAGTTGGATTATACGACATTCCAATTGCTGATTTTTAAATGCAAATGGGTTGATAACAACAGTGGTGTTAAAATAGATGGATGGGGATTTGTGAAAGTTGAATTTAGTAAAGAAGGGTACAAAGACGAACATTTTATAATGGCATCACAAGCAGTACAAGTTTTTTATGTTCCAGATCCCGCAAACCGAAAGTGGTCGATTATTCTTTTATCGTCAAAAACTACTAAAGGTTCTGATGAAAATTCAGTTGAGGACGATCCTTTCATTGGTATGTCACAATCATTTTGAAGCGGTCCCAATGTAGATGATGTTTTGTATGTTAGAGGAGACCACAATGAAGGGATTTGGATAATCGATAGAGGTGTCAAATCCCTTCAACCTTTGAAAAAAAGAAAGAGAGTTCAATAAACAGGTTATATTTTGTTTGTAATATAGATCTTGTTATCTCATGTTATTATCTTATCATTAATGAATTTATGTAATCTAAATTAACTGTTCAACCCCTTTTATAGATAATAACTTCTGCACATTCTAGTGCTCCTAACCTTGAGGCTGAACAAGTCTCTCAAGCTGCTGCTACTCCTGCTGCTCCTACAGCTACTGCTACTACTGCTCCTGCTGCGGCTCTTATTGCTCTTGCTGCTCCTCCTACTGCGGATCCTGCTGCTCCTATTGTGGCTGCTGCTACTCCTACTACTGTGGATCCTGCTTCTTCTAGTGTTGAGGTCCAACAACCATCAGCACATTTCATTGATACCATTTCCGATGAACATATAGATGATGTTGATATTGATGAAATGGTCGGGAATGAGGGACCGACATCGCAGAAAACACAGGTGTGTCGTAGTTTGACAGTTTTAGCCAAAGTTATTAAGGCGAAAAGCAAAGGAATCAAATTTGAAGTCGGATGGAATTCACAGGGCCAACATGTGAATCCCAACAAGGCTATGTTTAGCAGCTACATTGGAGTTTTCACTCGGCAACGCATGCCGATTGACATAGATTCATAGCACCATGTTGTGTCCGGGCTGAAGGTTGTGATCTGGGAAGAAATTATGGTAAAATTATGAATTTATTTCTTTAATTTACTAGAAAATAAAATAATGAAACAATGTCTTACTCTTCTCAATCTCTTGTAGAGTACATTTATAGTAGACGATTCACACAAGGATTATGTACTAAGGCTTGCAGGAAAGATTCATCGAGGTTTTCACACTATTTTAACAAGATGTCACCTGAAAGATTCCAAAGGTAAAATAAACCCACACCCACCCATTTTCTATGCTCACCTGATATCCCAAGAAGCATGAGATGCATTTATTGGCCACCGTGAGGATGAGAAGTTTCAGGTACACTGTGGATGACAATACATTGTTTGAGGATACCTGTATTCATCACTTTGATTGTCAATATTTCATTTATGAAATAGAAACTCTGTATTGAAAATAAGGAACGTACATCAAAACCATTATACCCCTATCGTAAAGGAGGGATGGGGTACGCTTCATTAGAAAAGAAAATGGTACGTATTTTAAATTTACAGTAATATTGTTAGGTGCCAACAAACAAAATCATAATTATCTTTCTATGTTTATATGTAGATTGATGAGTCTAAAACCAAATACACTTCCATCCCACGTCATGTGCTATGGAAGGAGGCACATGTGAATAAGGGAAGTTAGTAGATGAGAACACACAAAAAGTGTGGGAAATATGTGTAATTATGACACGATAATAAAAATATTTGTTTTAAATTGCTATTACATAAAAATAATTAGTTAATTTCCTATATCTGACAGTCATAGGAATCAGATACTCCTGTAGTGGATACAGACCTATTATCAACGGCTTCGAAGCAACCAGAAAAATATGGTCGTATCAGAGGTGTGGGGTTTGGGGTGACACCCTGAGTATATTTTGAGAAGAAGAAAAAAACGGATGATACAGATGAAAAATTGGAACAAATGAGCGAAAAAATAGAAACCCTTGAAGAATGATTGCAATGGCAGGGAGAGTTGCTGGCAACTTTTATGGGCGGTAAGCAAAGGGAAGACACAATTCAGGAACAAACAGTGCGTGAACATCTTGCCCCACCCCCCACTAGCTTTGAGGCAAGCCATTCCCCTCAAAGAACTGTCTTAGCTGTGGTAATCAATATTCTAATAGTTGTTCCCATGAAATGTGAATCAGACCAACACTGATAATTTTTATGTACTGATCTTCTACAGGGTGATAATGATTGTGATTTATATCTATCAACACCCACCTATCACCTTGTAGCGAGGGCTACAGTGTTCAATATCCCAGATGCCACGCTGCATAATAGACCACTTCCGAAAGATCATCTGAAAGTGACGATTAATATAGCTCATGAGCCAAATGCAGAGCTACCTATTCCACTTGTTGACGATGATATTCATACGGTCGAAAAGTCTATTGGTACATTCATTGTATGGTCGCCACAACTTATAAAAGTACATGCAGAAAAAGAGGTATTTATTTCCTTTTTTCAAGCTAAACCTTTAACAATTAATGAAAAAAGGGTATTAACCAATGATTGTTGTTATAAACGGAGAAAGGGAAGGGGGTGACAAACATCGGCTCAAAACCATCTAAAGGATCGACCAACTGATCCCAAGGAGCTACTGAAATCACAATAACACAACTTGTTCTCTATCCACATTTACTAGCATTGAAGACTCATGTGGATACGAAGCTAAAAGATGGTAATAGTCATATAGTGGTTTTTGAAGAGAATATATACGGAGAAGAAAGTAAAGATTTCATTGCTACTAAAAATGTAAATGAGATCCTTGAAAACGGTTGGCTAGGCATCACAGTTGTAAAAGTATATATGAGGTATGTTTCCATGAATTGATTTTCTAAAAGCTGATCTAATGTGAAAATTATTACTAAATGCATTTTATATTATTGACAGATGCATTTATGGAAAATAGTTGAAGGAATTTTCCCATGATCCAAGATTTGGAATCGTTAGTCCTCATACCACATCAACACACCTAAAAAAATTAGAGCCATCAAAAAGGGATGCAATAGTGAATGGCTTGGTGAAAACATTTGAAAGCAAGATTACAAATGATAGACTCTTCCTAATACCAACCATGCAGGGGTAAAACTCTACGATTAAAGCATATCAATTATATTTTCACTTCTTTTATTACTTATACCTTTTTATGTTTTTAGGAAACATTGGTTGCTAATTGCGGTGAACTTGGATACTCCAAGGATTTATTTTCTGGATTCAAAGCAAGGATATCCATCAAACCGACCACACATGATGGAGTTTGTGAATTTGTAAGACACTACATATTACGTTTTAGGTCTAAACATCAAGTAATATAATTTATATTATCTTTTACTGAGGATTCTGTTATGATAGGGCGGTGTATCATTATCATCTAAAAAAAGGAATGAGGACAGTGGATAAGCATAAGGAGGCGAGCAAGTACTACGTCAGGACAAATATCAGGGTATATATAATAAAATTTCACGATCCAAACACATATCAACACAAGTTACTTATTCTCCTAATGATAAATTTTTTTGTAGTGTCCAAAAAAACAAATGATAATGATTTCAGTTATTATGTTTATAAATTTATGAAGGAGATCTTTTTTCATCAAGAAACAAGCATCCCTAAAGAGGTATTTTCAAAAACAACTACTTGTTCATTTAATTTATTTATTAATTCTTTATTTTTATATTTTGCAGTACTAATATAACTGATGAAAAGCCTCATACTCACAATATGATATAGATATGTTCAAAAATGAGTGGGCCGTATACCTGATAACAGATTGGACACAAATAACATGAAGATCTGACTTGGGGACGTGTACAATTGGCGGTCATTTTTGAGAGGGGTTAAGGGGATCAAAAGATGACACATTGTTGTATGTAAATGTTCGTTGGAATATTTTAATTGTTATTAAATAAAACATCCTTTCTTCAATGAGTCAATTTCCCATTTTAACAGATGATATACACCAACAACATGCAATAACGATGAACCACTCAAAGGGCCTTTCTTTTGTTTAAAATGGACAGATTCTTAAGTGAAAACAACAACTGACCTACAGAAATCCAACCAAACGCATTCGAATTGTCTTGATCCTTTATGAGAATGATCCACAGGTCCTTTGTGATGTGCACGAGTCATCTATTCCTCAATCTGAGGCACGGTGTGGCCGGTACCACTCAAAGGGTCTCTCTTTTGTTTAAAATGGACAGATTTTTAAGTGAAAACAACAACTAACCTACATAAATCTGACCAAACGCATTTTTATTGTCTTGATACTTTATGAGAACGATACATGGGTTCTTTGTGACATTTACGAGTCAACTCCACTTCAATCTGAGGCACGGTGTGTCCGGTATCACTGAAAGGGTCTCAATTTTGTTTAAAATGGACAAAATTTTTAGTGAAAACAACAACTGACCTACGGAAATCCGACCAAACCCATTAGAATTGTGTTGATCCTTTAGGAGAACAATCCACGATTCCTTTTTGATTTGTAAGAGTCATACCCTCCTCAATATGAGGTATGGTGTGGCCGGTATCACTCAAAGGGTCTCTATTTTGTTTAAAATGGACACAATTTTAAGTGAAAACAACAACTGACCTATAGAAATCTAACCAAACGCATTCAGATTATGTTCATACTTTAGGATAACGATCCACGGGTCCTTTTTTACGTTTAAGAGTCATCCCCTCCTCAATTCGAGGCACGGTGTGGCCGCTATCACTCAAAGGGTCTCTCTTTTGTTTAAAATGGACACAATTTTAAGTGAAAACAACAAATGGCCTATGGAAATCCGACCAAACGCATTCGGATTGCCTTGATCTTTTTTAAGAATGATCCAAGGGTCCTTTGTGATGTGTATGAGTCAACCCCGCCTCAATACGAAGCACGGTGTGGCCGATACCACTCAAAGGGTCTCTATTTTGTTTAAAATGTACACAATTTTAAGTGAAAACAACAACTGACCTACGGAAATCTGACCAAAAACATTCAGATTGTGTTTATCCTTTAGAAGAATGATCCAAGGGTCGTTTTTGATGTGTATGAGTCATTCTCGCCTCAATCTGAGGCACGGTGTGACTGGTATCACTCAAAGAGTCCCTCTTTTGTTTAAAATGTAAACAATTTTAAGTGAAAACAACAACTGACCTACGGAAATCAAACCAAACACATTCGGATTGTCCTGATATTTTATAATAATGATCCAAGGGTCCTTTTTGATGTGTACAAGTCATCCCGATTCAATACGATTCATGGTGTGGCCGGTATCACTCAAAGGGTCTCTATTTTTTTTAAAATGGACAAAATTTTTAGTGAAAACAACAACTGACCTACGGAAATCCAACCAAAACCATTCATATTGTGTTGATCATTTAGGATAAAGATCCATGGGTCCTTTTTGATGTGTAAGAGTCATCCCTTCCTCAATCTAAGGCATAGTGTGTTCGGTATCACTCAAAGGGTTTCTATTTTGTTTAAAATGGACACAATTTTAAGTGAAAACAACAACTAACCTACAGAAATCTGACCAAACGCATTCAGATTGTGTTAATACTTTAGGAGAACGATCCAAAGGTCCTTTGTGACATGTAAGAGTCATCCTCACCTCAATCTAAGGTACGTTGTAGCTGCTATCACTCAAAGGGTATCTCTTTTGTTTAAAATGCACACAATTTTAAGTGAAAACAACAACTGACCTACAGAAATCTAACCAAACGCATTTGTATTGCCTTGATATTTTATAAGAACTATCCAAGGGTCCTTGGAGATGTGTACGAGTCAACCCCACCTCAATCTGAGTCACTTTGTGGCCGGTACCACTCAAAGGGTCTCAATTTTGTTTAAAATGTACACAATTTTAAGTGAAAACAACAACTGACCTACGGAAATCCAACCAAACACATTATAATTGTGTTGATCCTTTCTGATAACGATACAAGGGTCCTTTTTGATGTTTAAGAGTCATACCCACTTCAATATGAGGCACGGTGTGGCTGGTATCACTCGAAGGGTCTCTCTATGGTTTAAAATGGACACAATTTTAAGTGAAAACAACAACTGACCTACGTAAATCTGACCAAACACATTAGGATTGTCTTGATATTTTATAATAACTATCCACGGGACATTTTTGATGTGTACGAGTAAACCCTTCTTCAATCCGAGGCACGGTGTGGCCAGTATCACTCAAAGGGTCTCTATTTTGTTTAAAATGGACAAAATTTTTAGTGAAAACAACAACTGACCTACAGAAATCCAACCAAACCCATTCGTATTGTGTTGATACTTTAGGAGAACGATACAAGGGTAATTTTTTATGTTTAAGAGTCATCCTTGCCTCAATATTAGGCACGGTGTGGCCGGTATCACTTAAAGGGTCTCCATTTTGTTTAAAATTGACACAATTTTAAGTGAAAACAACAACTGACCTACAGAAATCTGACTAAATGCATTCAGATTGTGTTAATCCTTTAGGATAATGATCCACGGGTCCTTTGAGACATGTAAAAGTCATCCCCACCTCAATCCAAGGCACATTGTGGCCGCTATCACTCAAAGGGTCTCTCTTTTGTTTAAAATGGACACAATTTTAAGTGAAAACAACAACTGACCTACGGAAATCCATCCAAATTCATTCAGATTGCCTTGATCTTTTATAATAACGATACAAGGGTCCTTGTTGACGTGTACGAGTGAACCCTGCCTCAATTAGATGCACGGTGTGGCCGGTACCACTCAAAGGGTCTCTATTTTGTTTAAAATGTACACAATTTTAAGTGAAAACGACAACTGACCTACGGAAATCCAATCAAACAGATTCGGATTGTGTTTATCCTTTAGTATAATGATCCAAGGGTCCTTTGTGATTTGTATGAGTCATACTCACCTCAATCTGAGGCACGGTGTGGCCAGTAGCACTCAAAGAGTCTCACTTTGGTTTAAAATGGACACAAGTTTAAGTGAAAACAACAACTAACCTACAGAAATCTGACCAAACCCATTAATATTGTGCTTATACTTTAGTAGAAAGATCAAAGGGTCATTTGTGACATGTAAGAGTCATCCCCACCTCAATCTGAGGCACAGTGTGATCTCTATCACTCAAATGGTCTCTCTTTTGTTTAAAATGGACACAATTTTAATTGAAAACAACAACTGACCTATGAAAATCCAACCAAACGCATTCATATTGCCTTTATATTTTATAATAACGATCCAAGGGTTCTTTGTGACGTGTATGTGTCATCCCCGCCTCAATCAGAGGCATGGTGTGGCCTTTATCACTCAAAGGGTCTCTCTTTTGTTTAAAATGGACACAATTTTAAGTGAAAACAACAACTGACCTACGGTAATCTGACCAAACGAATTCGGATTTCCTTTATCATTTATAAGAACGGTCTAAGGGTCCTTGGTGACATTTAAAATTCAACCCTGCCTCAATCCGAGGCATGGTGTGGCCGGTACCACTCAAAGGGTCTCTATTTTGTTTAAAATGTACACAATTTTAAGTGAAAACTACAACTGACCTACTGAAATCTGACCAAACACATTAGGATTAGGTTGATACTTTAGGAGAACAATCCACGGGTACTTTGTAACGTTTAAGAGTCATCCTCGCCTCAATATGAGGCACGGTGTTGCCGGTAGCACTCAAAGAGTCTCACTTTGGTTTAAAATGGACACAATTTTAAGTAAAAACAACAATTGACCTACGGAAATCTGACCAAACCCATTCAGATTGTGTTGATCCTTTAGGAGAACTATCCACGTGTCTTTTTTGATATGTACGAGTCATCCCCACCTCAATATGAGGCATGGTGTGACCGGTATCACTCAAAGGGTCTCTCTTTTGTTTAAAATGTAAACAATTTTAAGTGAAAACAACAACTAACCTACGGAAATCCAGACAAATGTATTAGGATTGTCTTGATCATTTATAAGAATGATCCACAATTCCTTTTTGACATGTAAAAGTCATCCCTACTTCAATCTGAGGCACGGTGTAGCCGGTATCACAAATAGGGTCTCTATTTTTCTTAAAATGGACAAAATTTTTAGTGAAAACAATAGCTGGCCTACAGAAATCCAACCAAACTCATTAGGATTGTGTTGATCCTTTATAATAATGATCCAAGTGTTCTTTTTGACATGTATGAGTCATCCTCGCCTCAATTCAAGGCACGGTGTGGCCAGTATCACTCAAAGGGTCTCTATTTTGTTTAAAGTGGACACAATTTTAAGTGAAAACAACAACTGACCTACGGAAATCTGACCAAACCCATTCAGATTATGTTGATCTTTTAGGAGAATTATCCATGGGTATTTTGTGATGTGTATTAGTCATCCCCACCTCAATCCGAGGCACGGTGTGATATTTTTCACTCAAAGGGTCTCTCTTTTGTTTAAAATGGACACAATTTTAATTGAAAACAACAACTGACCTATGAAAATCTGACCAAACACATTCTGATTGCCTTAATCTTTTATAAGAAAGATCCAAGGGTCCTTGGTGACATGTATGAGTCAACTTCGCCTCAATTTGAGGCATGTTGTGACCGCTATCACTCAAATGGTCTCTCTTTTGTTTAAAATGTAAACAATTTTAAGTGAAAACAACAACTGACCTACAGAAATCCGACCAAACGCATTCGTATTGCCTTCTTATTTTATAAGAACGATCCAAGGGTCCTTGGTGATGTTTATAAGTCAACTCCACCTTAATAAGAGGAACAGTGTGGCCGGTACCACTCAAAGGGTCTCTATTTTGTTTAAAATGTACACAATTTTAAGTGAAAACAACAACTGACCTATGTAAATTTGACCAAACACATTCAGATTGTGTTTATCCTTTAGGAGAACGATCCAAGGGTCCCTTTTGACATGTACGAGTGATCCCTGCTTCAATATAAGTCACGGTGTGGCCGGTAGTACTCAAAGGGTCTCTCTTTGGTTTGAAGTGGACACAATTTTAAGTGAAAACAACAACTAACCTACGGAAATCCGACCAAAAGCATTTGGATTGTCTTGATATTTTATCATAATGATACACGGGTCCTTTGTGATGTGTATGAGTCTACCCCGCCTCAATCTGAGGCACGTTGTGGCCGATATCACTCAAAGGGTATCTATTTTGTTTAAAATGGACGCAATTTTAAGTGAAAACAACAACTGACCTACGGAAATCTGACCAAACCCATTAGGATTGTGTTTATCCTTTAGTATAATGATCCATGGGTCCTTTTTGATGTGTAAAAGTCATCCCTGCCTCAATATGAGGCACGGTGTGGCTGGTATCACTCAAAGGGTCTTTCTTTGGTTTAAAATGGACACAATTTTAAGTGAAAACAACAACTGACCTACAGAAATTCAACCAAACCCATTTGGATTGTGTTGATCCTTTAGGATAATGATACAAGGGTACTTTCTGACATGTATGAGTCATCCTTGCCTCAATCTGAGGCACGGTGTGACCGCTATCACTCAAAAGTTCTCTCTTTTGTTTAAAATGGACACAATTTTAATTGAAAACAACAACTGACCTATGAAAATCTGACCAAACGCATTCGGATTGCCTTGATATTTTATAAGAACGATCCAAGGGTCCTTAGTGACGTGTATGAGTCAACACCAACTCAATCTGAGGCACTATGTGACCGCTATCACTCAAAGAGTCTCCCTTTTGTTTAAAATGTAAACAATTTTAAGTGAAAACAACAATTGACCTACGGAAATCTGACCAAACGCATTCGGATTGTCTTGATATTTTATAAGAACGATACAAGGGTCATTTTTTGACATGTATGAGTTAACCCTTCTTCAATTAGAGGCACAGTGTGGCCGGTAGCACTCAAAGGGTCTCTATTTTGTTTAAAATAGACAAAACTTTTAGTGAAAACAACAACTGACCTACGGAAATCCGACCAAACCCATTCGGATTGTGTTGATCCTTTAGGAGATCGATCCAAGGGTCCTTTTTGATGTTTATGAGTCATCCCCGCCTCAATCCGAGGCACGGTGTGGCTGGTATCACTCAAAGGGTCTCTATTTTGTTTAAAATGGATACAATTTTAAGTGAAAACAACAACTGACCTACGGAAATCCGACCATATGCATTTTTATTGTGTTGATCATTTAGGAGAATGATCCACGGATCCTTTGTGATGTTTATGAGTCATCCCCTCCTCAATACGAGGCACGGTGTGGCTGGTACCACTCAAAGGGTCTCTCTTTTGTTTAAAATGGACACAATTTTAAATGAAAACAACAACTGACCTACAGAAATCTGACCAAACACATTCAGATTGTGTTGATCCTTTAGGAGAATGATCCAAGGGTCATTTTTGATGTGTACGAGTGATCCCCGGCTCAATATGAGGCGTGGTGTGGCCTGTAGCACTCAAAGGGTCTCTCTTTGGTTTAAAATGGATACAATTTTACGTGAAAACAACAACTGACCTACAGAAATCCAACCAAACACATTCGGATTGTGTTGATATTTTATAAGAATGATCCATGGGTCCTTTTTGACTTGTACGAGTCAACCCCACCAACCCCCTAGACCATCCCCCACCCCCCCTGGACACCAACCCACCCCCTGGACACCCCCCACCCCTCTGGACACCCCCGCCCACCACCTGTAAAGCCCCCCCGACACCCTGGACACCAGCCCACCCCCCTGGAAAGCCCCCCAGACACCCCCATCCCCTCGGACACCCCCTTCCCCCCTTGTACAGCCACCCCAAACCCTTGAACAGCCCCCCAACCCCCTGAATTCTGAATTGAATTCTTTATGTACTTAATTAACTTATGAATTATGTGTTAATGGTGTACGGGTATACTTGTTGTATGGGTATACTTGATCTAATTAGCTTATGATTTATGTGTTAATTTTGCTTGGGTATACTTGCTCTAATTAGCTTATTGAGATGCTGAATTTTTTTGCAGGTGTTCGGGTGTGCTGCTGCAGATTTTTTCGTAGCAGCAGACAGGGCATTTATCAGCGCTTTTTTAGCACTGATAAATGGAGCTTTTATCAGCCCTAAAAAATAACTGATAAACTAAACCTTTATCAGTGCTAAATAATCACTAATAAAACACGCATTTATCAGCGCTCTTTTAGCGCTGATAAAGTCCACCTTTATCAGCGCCTTTTTAACGTGATAAAGGGTAAATTTATCAACACTTTTTTAGCGCTGATAAATGGATCTTTTATCAGTGCTGATAAAGGGTACCTCTCTTTATCAACGCCGAGCTTTACAGTTATTTTTTAGAGCTGATAAAGCCCATTTTGAGCGCTGATAAAGACTATTTTTGTAGTAGTGAATGGACCATTATGACACCTCGAAGGATCTTTCATACCTATAAATAGGAGTTTGGGGGGGTTTGAAAGGAGATCTATTGGCGAGGTAATCTTTTAATGATGTCCTACTACAAATTTATTTCCTTGATTTACTTTACTTTTCTTTTATTCATTTTGTGATGTCCCTCATCTCTTGAATCAAGTTGAATTCCCTATAAAGGAGGGGTAGTTCCTTTGAGTGATCGGAAAAGGGGGAGGATTTACCAACTATTGTGTTTGATTTTCTGCATCTAATGGAATAAACCTTTTATTTTTACACTTCCAATGGGTTTCAATTTTTATTTGAGTTTTTAATTCTGAATGCATCTACACTAGGGTTAGATTATATTTATTTCAATTGCCTTGATTGATGATCAATATCACCCACCACCCAATTCTTATCTTTTAGCTACAGAATAGATTAGGGTCGGGTGGTGAGTGTTCAACAATTGCCAGCACATGTGAAGAATCATGACGGGGACTGTTGTTAATTAGGGAATAACAATTCTCAATTGGGAATTTCATTGATTTATTAAAAGGACTTGTTATAACGATATGCACACAGGAAGAAGAGTGGACTGATTGAGACTTGATTATGAATGTCATTTCCGTCACCATCTGGCCAAGAGGGAGAGATGAATCAATAAATTAATATCTCTCTTACCATTCAATAGAAGTATATTTGGTAAAAATTGGAAACTATGATAGCATAGAACTAGGTTTAGCCAAACACTCTCCGATCACCATTTTCATCAACTATTTTTAATCAATCAATTTAAACTACTTTTTGTCTTCAATTTATCAATCCAATCAAAGATCAATTTTTGAAAATCAACTAAAAGTGTAAAAAACATTTTTTGTGCACTCCTCTTTGGGAGAATATATAGGGTTAACCAACTATACTACACCTATGTAATTAAAAAATTGTTTTGTCACACCCCATGATAGATGTGTGTCACTAACATGCATTTCTCCTTCTGAAATCCTGATCAGATAAAATGTTATTTCACTCACACCTTTTGATGGGGATTATGGAACACATGGGAATAAAGGTGTTGATGGCAGACTTGATGAGGAAAGAAGAATGTGGATGATGGAACAAGACCTATTGCAAATAATTTGTGGCCTAATGACAAGGGAGAAAACCAATAGGATGAAGGTGGACCTACATGGATTAATCATGAATATCCATAGGGAGGACCAACACCATTTCTTGGGGGAAGCATCTAGGCCTATATTTACATTAATTAAGGCCCAAAAATGCTTTTAAATACCCAACTCATGATATGCTACGAATTTTAATCCCATCCCACCATGGAATCTTAAAAGTCAAAAGTGGTGGACTGGTTGTCTTTACTTTACAAAAGGGGTGTTCTAATTGTCTCTTAAAGTCATGGTCATGTGCCAAATTTTTTAAAAGAATCATTTAGGCTTTTTGACTTTTGGAAACTAGGTTTTAGACTTTTATATCAATCTTTGGCTATAAATAGCCACCCCCTTGTACTCTATGGACATCATGAATGGAGATAATGTTATTATGGTGAGTTTTTCTTTCATCCTTTGTGTTATTGATTTATTAATTGACTTATAAAATCATTATTCATCCTTTGTGGCATCTTGTGGCTATATTTCTTCAAGAAAAGTTCTCTTTGGGTTCTACCTTGACCAACTCTCCCCATTCTTCCTCTTTTCCACCATTCACAACACATTTAACTTATTTTCTAGCTGAGATCTAGGTGATCGACATGTGAACATTGGAAAATTTTCTTATGACACTCCCTAGAGAGTCTTGTATCACATATCACTTGGTATCAGATCCCAATTGCAAGAAATATGGTTCATTGTTTTTTTATCCCTACTTCCATCTTCATTTCTCTTCGAATCAGGCCAGTATCAATTCTGGTCCATTTTATTCATCACCTATGGAAATCATTTCTTTATAATTTTGTATGTATAGTATATCATTATTGTGGTTTATAAGCTCATATTTATTCTCTATTTGGAATCATCAAAATCAAATCTATAAATTGTGATATACAATAGGTTCAAATTTTGCGACGAATTCTAGAATTTTAAAACTACACAAATCTCACTTTGATTCCATTTGATGTTACAAATTATTAATTATCTTAAATTTAAATATTTAAAATTCATCTTGTTGTTCCTTCATTTATTCAAAAAAAAGATCCCAAAAATAAAAAAATGCTCAAAAAAATTGCAACATTTTGAATTCTACATCCCATTATCATTTTTTTCATCAATTTTCTTCCTCTTCCCACATTTTTCATCTTGAATCCATTTTAAATTTTATCTTTGAATTTCTGTCCATTATTATTACATTCCAATGATCCTTTATATTTTTTGTAATTTGGTAAGAACGCTATAGTAATCAAGTTGAGTGGTAAAAGTAAAGAGTGTTATATTTTGTTAAGTATTTTTGAGAGTGTATTCTTTCCCAAAATACATATAATTTTTTTGGTTAGTTTTACTCTTTAATTAATTATCATTTATTAACAAAGGGGTATAACATAAAATGACATATTCTCATATAGGGGTAGATACTATGGTTTCTTTTGTATGTGATCATTAAGGGAGTGAGGATCTTGAGGTGTTTGTTGGTGTTGTTTGGAAGTGTGTTGTGTGTGTGTATCATCATGTTTCCAACAAGTAAAAGGGGGGATATTAAAGATCCCTTTTAAATATTTAGGAAAATCTCATGAAATGAATAGAAAAATGGGGAGATTATTTGTTCTCTATTGAGATATGGTCAATATAGAATTAATCTTACATCGAGGGTTGGAGTAATCTCACAAACACCATTCTATCCTATAGTGTGGTGTTTGGATAACCTTGTTATTAGATGCATTCTATGACTTATTTATTAAGAAAATTTATTAATTATTTTGGGATGTTTTCATGCTATATTCATTTTCAAAATTCTCATGGATGAGTTTAAATATCTTTGGAGTTGAGTAGATATGAAAAGAAATAAAGATAATAAAATCATGGTGTGAATAATGGTGACCATGTCATGGCATGTCTGGGTTACTCTTAAATAAGAAAAATTTTATATGACATGAGAAGGATAAACCAATAGATATTTGGTAATTTTGTGATGATGTTGATAGAATAATTAATTGTTCTTACATATGAATATTAAGCAGATGATTTACTCTTATGAGAGAATGGAGTTACTCTGATATAGGATAAATCATGTCGCAATTGGATTGGTTTCACCATGAAAGATCATATAATTAATTTATTTTTAATGGATATGAAAAGTGAAAACGGTAAATTTTCTATCTTGAAGAAATCAGATTAATTTAAATTATAGCAAACCAAGCCTTTTATACATATCATTATATAATTTTTAATATAAATATCCAATAAAAACAACCCAAAGATCGAGATACCTAGTGTATTTGGAAAACTAGGTACATAAAACATCAACATAAAACTAAAATTAAACATCGTAATTTTAATATATATAATAAGATCCCAAATCCCTTAGATCTCCTAAAACTTTATAGGATAATTTGAGGAATACATAAACAAAGGGGTGATCTAAAAATTCCAGTAAGTGAATAAACATGTTAACAAAGAATAAAATATGTGTCAAAAGGCATAATACAGTATCATAGAATGAAAAGATAATTAATAATAATATGGGATAATAATATACAGAACATGGAATCATAATATCATGGAAACATATTAATGTGGAAACAACATGAAACATGACATGAGCATAACTCAAGGATAACATCCAAGACAACATCACATAGTGGACAAAGTCCCATCATGGATTAGGTTTACTCCATAATCCCATAAATATCATATCATGAGACATAAATGTTACCCTATTAATTGGAGTACTATTTGGGTTCACACATAATAACATATACATGATTAAGTTTGCTATAAATGGAAATTAAATGTAAGGCATACGCATAAGAATTACCCATGGAAAGAAATGAGTAGCATAATCTTTCCTCAGATCACAATCAAAGAAGATTCAACAAATATTACAAAGGGAAGAAGTAATTAAATATTTTGGACATTCATATCTAAATAAATAATTATTGTTCTCAATTTTGGTGTTCATTTTAAAAAAAATGTTATAAGAAAGGTTACATAATTGGGTATGGAAATAAACTTTCAAATGGTGTTTTAAGGAATTAGTTTAATAATTTTAAAGAAAGAATGAACATGGATTTTTAACAGAAAACCATAGGTAAAAAAATGGTTACACCTAAAATATTACTTTATTTAGTTAAATTTTTAATGGGAATAAAGACTTTAAAATAGTGTTATATAAAAGGATTAATGGATAGAAAAGTTCCCCTTAATCGGTTTTGATTTTTAAGAAGGTTTTTAAGAAATGAACTTAAGACATGTATAACCCCATAAATGAAGGGAGAATAATCTAGGTATATATGAAATATTTATATATATATAATTTATAATCATTCCATGACATTAAATAGATATAAATTGTAATATTTCGATATTTGAAAAGAAAACTATGTTTGATAGTGTATATGACACGCAACACCGAGCATAAACGAACCATGAAATATTATTATATGACTGTTATAACCTAAATATTAAATTATAGGGTATTTATAGGATTAAATAATTTATTAACTATATATAAAGGTTCTTATCAATAAATATATATGGATTAATTCTTAGGAAATAACCACTCAATTTTTTTGTAAATTCATTTTATTCATCAAAAACAATTTTTATTGTTATTGTAAGAAAATATTATAATTAATTTATAGAACATTTATAAAATTTATTTTATAAAATTAGATTAATTTTTTAAATCATCATATCAAAATTATATTAGGGTGAAATTTTGATATTTTTCTGAAAAGTTTGAATTTTTAATAAATAGTGAAAATTACTGATTTTCATTGAAAATCATATTTTTTGTTTCAAGAATTTATAAAATTATATTTTTTTTAAACTGTTTCAAAGTAAATTCTTCTCTATTTTATTATTAATAATCCAATTAATTTAATTGTAATAAATTTTATGATTTATTTTTGTGTAAAAACATTTTTATACAAAAATGAATTTTTTTCAAAAAACTGTTTATCATCTCATTTTGTGGGTTTAATCTTAAATTAATTTTAATACTTACATGTTTTTAATATTAAAAAATGGATTCCATATTTTTAATAATTGGGTCCAAATTTTTTAAATAGGACCCTTTTATTTTTTTAAAATTATGAATGGTAACCATAATAATTTTATTACCACGGCAAAGGGTAAATCAAATAATTTAGGATAAAAAATTATAAGTACTAAAAAACCCCTAAAACTTGAATTAACTTTTTTTGGATAATTATATATCATATATAATAATAATAAAGTCTAATATATGGTATTTTTATCATTGGGACATGATTTTGACCTTTTATAATATTTAAGTGAATATAAAGAAAAAAAATGTCACACTCTTACTTTTAATAACTTTAATATTTTTAAAATAGGGATAAACAGATAATATATTTTATTATAAATTTTAATTTAAAATATAAATGATTTTTTTATCATTGTAATTTATTTTTAAATTTTAGTGATAAAATAATTCCCTTAAAATCTTATGTAATGTTGATTCAGTAATTATTCAATTAATAGAAAAATAAAATTAATGCTATTAAAAATATTCAGAGTAATATAATTTGAAATAATTATTGTAATATATGAATTTTTTGAATAAATATAACATTTTAGGGAAGTTTTAATTTATTATATTCTAATTCCTTTGTTTACTTAAGGTAATTCATGTCAAAGTAAATGAATAGTTCTAAAATTGACACTAATAATATTTTATAATAAATATTTTTTTATTAAATGATTTAAAATTTATAAAAAATATTATATTCATCCAAGTTGTTAGTAACTGGTTTAAAATATAAATCATATCCCATTTATGGTCTGGTTTCCTTTTATAGTAACTATATTAACCCCTTAATAGTAAAAAACATTAATATCATTGTAATTGTCAAAAGGGTTAAAACAAAAAATTAAGGGTAAAAATATTATCCAAACCTATAAAATTGTTAATTTTTGTGAAAAATTTAGGCTCAAAATCATCTTATATTTTAATATAATCAATATGGATCCATTTGGACAACAAAATTAATTTATATTAATATAATATTTTATAAAATTCTATGGGTGCTCCTCTCCTCTCTTTTAAAAGGGAACCTATAATTCTCATTTATTCACAAATAAAGAACCATTTAGTTCTTAAAATAATTCCAAAAAAACTACATAACATCCCTACCAATATTCTATAGGTAGTTTGGGAATAATACCAACCTTATATGGATTAAGTTGTAAAGAAAAGGAGTTTCTTGAAAAAGAGGTATAGTTCTTAATTGAGAGTTTTCATCTTATTTCTTCTTCCACCTACTTAAAATATTATAAAACCATGAAGAGATAATAAAATTAGTATATTATATATATTTAGAAATTATTATACTAGTTTAATAACCTATATCCATCTCCAACCTCCATCAAATTGGAAAGGAATTCAAAGTTCGTGTGTACGGTGGACTATCGCCTTGCAGACTGATGTAATTTATTTTCCCTCACCACCTCCCATGAATGGTTATAATGATGGTATTTATTTTTATATATTATATTAATGAATTGTCTGTAATTATTAAAAGATAATATATAATTTAATTTCTTACCTTTCCATTCACTAAAAAATGCTAACGTCGTTTGTGCATATATGTGGACTACCTCCTCCATAAAGTGATGTGATTCATTTTTCATCACCAAATCACATGGATGATATATTTTAGTATGTTTAAATAAATAATACATTATTTATGATATATTTTTAAATATATAAATATAAAATAATACTTACCTCCATTCTACAATGATCGTTGAAAAATAGAAAAGGAATTCATGCATATATAGGGCCTACCATCTCCATGATTTTAATGTAGTTCATTTTTTATAACAATATTTCATGATTTTTTTTTAAATTATAATTGATGAATCAAAATTATAATTATTTCATGATTATTATTATGGAGATTATGGATCAATGAACCCTTTTACCAAGGTCAACACACTAAAGTTGTTTTGAAATTATGAACATAACGTCCACAAAATACCCGACATGGACTTAACTGATAAAGTAATTAAATATGTAAATAAAATAAATGAAATATATAGTTTAATGATAATGGATTAAACCTGTTTTTTTAATAAATGAAATAATTTACATTATTTTATTAAAATGTAGTTAAAGGACATACATGGAATGTCTAGATTCGAGGTAAGGGGCTTCGTCTCAATTTAATTTCATTGAGGCATATTTTATTTTTATACACCTAATTTATTTTATATGGTGTATATAATTACCATTTTATATATTATATCATGAATAATTCAAAATTCATTATATTTTATGTTGTAATTTTTATTATTTTATACAAATATATTTTGATTGAATGTTACCAAGTGGTAATGGATTTCAGAACCCAATTTCATTTTGTTGGATTATAACACTTCTTCATTGACTTTATTATTCCATAATTATGTATGAATAAATATATTAATTGTTTTATTATGTATTTAAACTTATTTTTTGTGTATTTATATATGTTATACATTATCTATCCATTTATTAATTTTTAGTTCATTGATACGGTCTTTGTAAGGGTAGTTCGTCTCAAATTATCTTTCTTTGGGATATACGTTTATGATATGACCATATCTTCTTTTATGAGGTGTATATACTACCACTTTGACATTTTATATCATTAATATATTTATTTTAATGATATTTAAAGTTTTATTTTGGGATTATGATTTAAATGTTACCAAAGTGGAAAAGGATTTATGTTACAATATTCTTTCATTTCAAGATTGTTTATATTAAAGGTTCTTTTGTGGAAAATCATGTGATATTATTTTGTCAAAACGTATCTATTTTATTATCCTCTAGTTATTAATATAGTTTACATATTTAATTTCCATTTCTTATCTTATTTATTAAATAAACATCAAGAAAATTATTTTTTAGTGATAATTATCTTGTATCCTCTTTTAGATTATGAATATTTCTCTTCCATATCCATGTATTATAAAATGTTCTTTTATAAACATAAATTATTTCATAAATATATTTTACTATTAAAAGTAAATTTCATAATTTTTTTGTATTGGTTAGTTTTTAATATTACAAAATGTTTGAAAAGGATGTTTATTTTTAGAATTTACAACATGAACTAATTTTTCCACCACCATAACCATTATTTTATTTAAAGAATACTTTATAATTTTCCAAAGTTGTTTTCAAAGAAAAATATTTTCACAATATTTATGAATTTTTAGTTTTAAAATGTGATTTTCAAAGTCAAAAGTTTTTTTTACTCAAGAATTATTTTCATGATATTTTAATTATATTTCCATTAATTAACATCAATAACCCTTGATTTTACTAATTCCCTAATGGGTATATTTTTTATTGATACCATCTACATCATTTCTCTAAATGGATTATGATTGTTTCAAATATATTTTTATAAAACACATTTTTTTCATGGGTTAATCATTTTATGAATGGAATAATGGTTATTCTTATGATTTTTATGATTAAATGAAAGATATATGTACTTTATTATTAATATGGTTCTTAGAAATTGTTTGTGATGATTGGTGGTTTCATTATAAACCAAGGATGGGTAGTTATGTTATAATCCAAGGATAGGTGCACTCAAATAACACTCAAATTCATTGGGTAATTATATTGGAAATCAAGTGTATAGTTATTCTAATCTATAAGGGTATGTATGGGTTATATAAAGATAATTTACCAAGTTACCAACACATTTTTTATGTTTTATATGGGCTTTTAATGTATCCTTTGATCAAGATTGACATAAAATGGATCATGATTGTCACACCCGGTTTTTCATGTCATTATTTTGATCTGGCTCATTTGAAATCCTAATACTTTTTGGGGGTCTTCGGTGAGATTAATTTTGAGTTTTTAATTTTCATATATGTCTAATCACCCTAATTTGGGTTCCCCATTGCTTGTTTAGGAGTTTTTGAAGAAAGGGTGGTTACTTCGTGATTTGGGCCAACCGTGAGCTCATTTACAATTTTAAAAACTGAATTTGTTTCTTTTATAACTCTTTTTTTCATTATTTTTCACCCATTTCACTTCCCACTTGTCCTATACTTACATATTAAAACTTACATATCCTTTTGGACCACTTAAGAATGCATAATCATGGTGAAATTGGGTTACTTATTTAGGCATTGGTCCAGCCCATGGGCCCATTTCCAGTTTTAAAAAAATAATTTTTTTATTTTATATAAAATTAAATATTTAATATTTTTCTGTGATTACACGTCCCACCAGAATCCAATATCTTTATCCTCACCCCCATTATTAATTTTCCCTATTAGCAGCTCATATGGGTCGCGGATTAGGAAAGAATTTATCAATGTCTCTCAAATCATCCAGAATTTCGAAGGTAAATTGTTTCATGAATAAATCATTCCATCAGTACTATTTTTCCCAAAATTATTCTTTTCCTAGTTCTTCCAGATCTTAGGAGACTCTTCAAGAAGTTTCAAGCCATTAACGTTCCTCTAAGGGTGCAGATCTAATGGAAGACGAAGAGTTTTCTAGTTGAAAATGTGAGATTCCTTCTCCTTTATCCTCCCTCTTCTTCCTCCATTCATTATATCTTGGTTTTATAATACCATATAGTCATTATAGACCTATGTTTATGTTATACCATGGTTATTTATGGATTTTATATTCATTTAAGTATGGTCTTCATTGTTTTAGGGTTTATAATCCCGCGGTGGGTGATTTTGGGTGTGCGTTTCCATTACGCCAAGGATTTGAGGTAGTATTTCCCTTGAACAAGCCTTTATCATTTAAGTTTAATCATTATCATACTCTTATAACATTATTTATATGATATTTACTACTGTGAAACCTTGGTTTTAAAGGTTTTGTGTGCAAATTATGTTTTATGACTTATTTTGTTAAAAATATAGTTGTTTTGGTATAAATGTGCACTCCTCTTATTTGATAAATTATTACATGAGCTTACACACTTGGTTTATGGTATTTTTAATATTTTTCATTATCTTTAATAACTTTATGTCATGAAAATGGTATTTTATCACTTTTTAAGTGCTTAGCATAAGTTGTTTTGTTAAAGAGTGAATGTCACGTGTTAGGTAAATTGCCCGGTTGGATTTTATGTGTCTAGTGCAATTTAAAATGATTATTTTGGATTTATAAATACATTGGCATCATGTAAAAAAAATTATTTTGTGATCCTTTTATGTATTTCCAATTTTTATTTGGTTTTATAAATAAATGGGTTTTGGTTTACAACATGTTTTGGCCCGAGTTGCCGGAAAATGGTCTGTTTCACATTCTTATGAAAATAGTTGTGTTTTGAATATGTAACATGAGTTTTTTATGGGATTTATGAATGTGGTTTTATGCTTTATATGGTTTGTATACACCTCTTTAAAAAATCTAAATTCATATCTTTTTCAAATGTTAGTTTTGGGAAAATGTTTAAAGGCATGTTTGGCCTTTCCTAAAAATGAAGAATGAGAGTTTTACTTGTATATATCAAGTTGTGTCAATTGGGATTTCTTTATCATCCATGAAATTATTTTATTAAATGTTTTTAGGGATTAAAAATAAGGTTTGTTATGGTCTTTTTGTGTTTTTATAATTCAAATAGTGTTTTTGAATGAGTTTTATGTGCAAAGCCTCAATACACTCCTTGAAATTGTTTTACAAAAATTTGTAGTTGTTTATTGATTCGTGAAAGAAATGTGAAAAAAAAATTATGGTATTTTTTGTGTTTTTATGGTTTGGTAATGGAATTTAGATGTGAAATGTGTATTTTATAATATGTGTAACTCGATTGAGCACTAAAAGGAATCTCAGGTATCTAGGTGGGCGGACGTGTACTAGTATGCTAGTGATTCTATGGGGTTTGGCCCCTATTTCACGTAGCAAGTTTGACGATGAAAACACCAACTAAACTATGATGATGATGAGGATGATGGGGGACCACTAGGTTATGGTTATTCTCCCAACTAGTGGCTCGTGTGCACAAGAACAGATATTTATAATGGTTACTTTCACCGAGATACGAAGTACTTGGGGCTCACAACTAACTAGTACCTAGGGGTGTTCCCGAGAGTTGTGATCATTGGCTATTTTGTACTCACTGTCAGCATACGGTGTGTTTGGTTGGTAAATTCATTAGTGTGTGTTATTTATTTAAAATTTTACAATCTTTAAAGCATCCCTCCGTAAAACAATTTTCATTTTGAAGTTACACCTCTTTGAAAAATTGTTACTTGCATTTTTGTTTATTAAACTTGCATGTTTTTGTATGATGATTATTATAGCATGGAACCTCATTTGAAAAACATACTTTTATATCCTGTATTTAAAACTATAAATTGATGATTCTTTTATTTTAAAGGAAGTGCATTGGGAATAGAATATCAGGCTAACCTACTGAGTTTTAATACTCACGCCTATAGTCTTCTTTTTTTTTATCCCTTGTGAAGGTTTCAGCTTGAGTTCGATCGCCTTGGGAGACATGTGATAATTATGTTTGAGAGTGACCATAAGGGTCACATGGAGTTATTTGGTTATCGGGTTTGTTCAGATAAGTTGTTGGTTTAGTTGTACTTTTAGTTTCTTTTACAAATAATGTTCAGTTCAGTTTTTATATAAATGTATTTTGGGCTGTCCATTTATTTCTGTTGTTTGTTTTATTGATTATATATGGGAGAAATCATTACCTTGTGTACTATATTGATTCCCTTTGTGATTGTATCCATCCCGAGAGGATTGGGAACGCCTCTCGAGACTTGTCACGGGTTGTCCTAGGTGACCGGTTCAGGGTCGACTCGGGCTGGTTCGTGATAAAATGATATTAGAGGAGGTCGGATCTTAGCAGACATTTCTTTTTAGATCACCCTTGTTATTTGGGGGATGTCATGGTATATGGAGTAGGATTGTTGGGACTTGAGGTTTAAGTGCAGGAAGAACCTCGCGAACTCTTTCTCATTCTAATCCTCAGGTTTCCATGGGAATTCCGGTTTTGTTAGTGTCTTTTGTTCTTGTTGATTGTTTGGTGTTGGGATATGACAAGGGGAGTCTGACTAATGGCCTCCATGAGATCGCAGGGCCTGGAAAGCCATGTGGAGCCGGGGCATGGTCCTGATAATTCTCTCTGTGTTGGTGTTGTGTTTGACATATGGTCGCCAACTATATGGTCAATTCACCCACCGACACTAGTTCCCTTTTGTGGTTTTCTTGGACCATTCATGAATTCTGAATTTTTGTTTTGAAAATCCTTATGTGAGAATTATGGAAATGGGTTTTAAAGGAAGGATTGGATTTGTAAAATTAGAAATGGGGTTTTCAAAAATTAAATATAATAATGGTTTTGGTAAGGTTTTGTTTTTTTAAACAAATTTGGGGGAGGAAGTGGAAATGATTTAACGGGATTAGATTTTCCCTAATCTAAACTTGTGGTTTGTTGAAATAAAATGTTTTGAAATTGTGAATAATTATAAAGTAATTCTGAAACTTTTTTTAAATGGGGTGTTTTGGGCTGTGTAAAAGTGTTTGAATCTGATTAATAGGTTTTGGAAATTCAGTTTTTTGCGGCTTGTGTTTTTCTGGAAAAGGGTTTTGGATTTTGTGGTTTTCAGATTATGAAAAGAGACCTTGCTGAATTTTTTTAAAAATGGGAAAGGGCTATTTGGAATAGAATGGTTGTTTTTGTAAGTTCTTTTAAATGAAATAGATAGTTTTTTTTAATCAAATTCTTCTTGATGAAGTGTGGTTTGTTTTGTGGAATATGAAAAGTGTTTTTGACTTGGTGGTTGGTGTTCCTTTTGACGGTACACGATTTTTGGAATGATGTTGTTTTGTTTTAGCCTTTGGTGTTTTCATTGGTTCTCACATGCATGGTTTTGTTGATATTTGGAAGGATGGCCTATATGGAATGGTTGTTGAGTGCCTGGGGTGGCACGTAAATGTTCATGTGAGTGAGACTTGATGAAACACCATTGGTGAATGTGAAAATCCACCAAGTTAGTTTTTTTTCAAAAGTGTTTTTAGCTGAAAAATTATGGTGTTTGTTTTGAATCAATGGTTATGTGGATGGTTTATCCTATATCATAGTAGTTTTTTCTATTCAGTATGCTCCCTTATGATCTATAAGTCATACTATTATTGCATCTTGAGATGGAATATTGTTGGTGGATCATTTTTGGGGTAATGATTAGTGGGTTTCTAAAGATGTGTTGGATGTTGTGATGTGGCCACAGATAGTTCTATGTTTGTATGATTTCCAATTGATACACCTAAGGATTCTTTATTATGTTTCACAAGCTAGATCCACCTCCTAAAATAATTCATCATACCGTTAGTTTAAATAGAGATCTGTTTGGGATTGATTTAAAGTGATTCCAGTTCATGATAATTCTTGTGGACATAGCAGTTATGTTCATTGATGTTGATGCATTTTTTCGTATTCGTTGTCCATTCTACTCCTTGTTCTGAGTGAGATAGAATTTTGATATATATCTATGAGTTACTATTTATATTAAAGTGTTTTTTTGAGAAAGTGAGTTTTTTTTTTGAGTGGTGTGATACTTAGCACCTGACTATGGGGCAGCAGATGCTTCATGATTTCGGGCTTCAGCCATAGGCCTCTGAGTGAATCTTTTCACGCAGTCAGGAAATATACAGAGGTGTAGGGCGCTTGACTAGGATCCTGCCTCCACCATTGTGGTAAGGTAGTTTCTATGTCTATATTGTGGTTCCTTGTTACTATGAATTTCCTTTTGTCACAACAAGTGTGGTGGGCTTACCCCTCACACAGTGTTTATGGTTATGCCTTCATGGATGCGGGTTTTGGATCAATGTACCTTTGTGGACTGCCTCTATTAATAGGGTGCGGTCTTGGTGTTACCTATTCGTAGGTAGAGTGTTTAGGGTAGTTCCTTGGTTTCTTTTGTGGTTCCAGTTTCCAAATTATTGGGTCCCCTTCCCTCCCTTCCTCGAGTGTTGGGGGTTCGGATCCGTACTAAAAGTGTTCACCAAGTTCTCATCCCCTCTATTCGGGAGTGGGTGGTTTATATGTTCATGTTGTAACCCTCTTAACTTTGGTTGGTGTGTTTTTGTGGGAGAGTTTTTTTTGGACTTATGAAAGTGAGGTAATGTTGAGTTCTTGTTTTTTCCGTTTCTAGTGGGGTTCTAATGGTGGGGAGACCCACCACAGGTCTCGTTGATTTTTCCTCCTATGAACTTGTCTAGTGCTAGTTGTTTATTAATGTTGGGGAGTCCATTCTGTAATCCCATAGATTCCTTGGTTTTATTTAGTGATATTTAGTTTGTGTGATTGTTTGTTTCATTGGGAGAAGGCCCAACAATCAGCTTCTTGGCTTGGTTGTGGAGGTGGTGGCTCGACCGTTCCATTGATTTTCACAAAGTGGTTGTGAGTTGGTGTTTTTTTTGGGAAAGAGGATTAAGTTATGTTGATGGAAAATGATATTTCACTATATTGATAGGTTGTATCATGTTGATAAGTAATCCTTAGGTGTTTATATTTTAGTTGTAAAGTGTTATGGCAATCTGGAGGCGGAAAGCTTTAATGGTGGGGAGAATTGTCACACCCAGTTTTTCATGTCATTATTTTGATCCGACTCATTTGAAATCCTGATAATTTTTTTAGGTTCTTGGGTGAGAATAATTTTGAGTTTTTAAGTTTCATATATGTCTAATCGCCCTAATTTGGGTTCCCCATTGCTTGTTTAGGAGTTTTTGAAGAAAGGGTGGTTACTTCATGATTTGGGCCAACCGTGAGCTCATTTCCAATTTTAAAAATCGAATTTGTTTCTTTTATAACTCCTTTTTTTTCATCATTTTTCACCCATTTCACTTCCCACTTGTACTATACTGACATATTAAAACTTACATATCCTTTTTGACCACTTAATAATTCATAATCATGGTGAAATTGGGTTACTTATTTAGGCATTGTGCTAGCCCATGGGCCCATTTCCAGTTTTAAAAAAATAATTTGTTTATTTTATATCTAATTCAATATTTAATATTTTTCAGTTATTCTACCTCCCACCCGAATCCAATATCTCTATCCTCGTCACCATTATCAATTTTCCCTCTTTGGAGCTCATATGGGTCTCGTATTAGGGAATCATTTCTCAATGTCTCTCAAATTGTCCAGAATTGAAACGGGAAATTGTTTCATGAATAAATCATTCCATTAGTACTCTTTTTCCCAAAATTCTTCTTTTCCTAGTTCTTCCAGATCTTAGTATAATCTCCAAGAAGTTTTAAGCCATTAACTTTCCTCTCAGGGTGAATATCTAATGGAAGACGAAGAGTTTCCTAGTTGAAAATGTGTGATTCCTTCTCCTTTCTCCTCCCTCTTCTTCCTCCATTCATTATATCTTGGTTTTATAATACCCTATAGTAATTATAGACCTAGGGTTATGTTATCCCATGGTTTTTTATGGAGTTTATATTCATTTAGGTATGGTCTTCATTTTTTTAGGGTTTATAATCTCGCGGAGGGTGATTTTGGGTGTGTGTTTCCATTACGCCAAGGATTTGAGGTAGGATGTCCCTTGAACAAGACTTTATAATTTAAGTTTCATCATTATAATACTATTATAACCTTATTAATATGATATTTACTGCTATGAAACCTTGGTTTTAAAGGTTTTGTGTGCAAATTATGTTTTATGACTTATTTTGTTACAAATATAGTTGTTTTGGTATAAATGTGCACTCCTCTTATTTGATAAATTATTCCATGAGCCTCCACACTTGTTTTATGGTATTTTGAATATTTTTCAGTAGATTTAATAACTTTATGGCATGAAAATGGTATTTCATCACTTTTTAAGTGCTTAACATGAGTTGTTTTGTTAAAGAGTGTATGCCACGTGGTCGGTAAATTGCTCGGTTGGATTTTATGTGTCTAATGCAATTTAAAATGATTTATTTGGATTTATAAATACATTTTAAGAATGTAAAAAAAATATTTTGTGATCATTTTATGGATTTCCAATTTGTATTTGGTTTTAAAAATAAATGGTTTTTTTTTAAATATGTTTTGGCCCGAGTTGCCGGAAAATGGTCTGTTTCACATTCTTATGAAAATGGTTGTGTTTTGAATATGTAACCTGAGTATTTTATGGGATTTATGAATGTGGTTTGATGCAATATATTGTGTTCATACACCTATTTAAAAAAAATGAAATTCATATCTTTTTCAAATGTTAGTTTTGGGAAAATGTTTAAAGGTATGTTTAGCCTTTCCTAAAAAATGAAGAATGGGTGTTTTACTTGTATATACCATGTTGTGTCAATTGGGATTGTTTTATCATCCATGAAATGATTTTATTAAATGTCTCTAGGGCTGAAAAATATTGTTGGGTATGGTCTTGTTGTGTGTTTATATTTCAAATAGTGTTTTTGAATGAGTTTTATGTGCAAAGCCTCAATACACTCCTTGAAATTGTTTTATGAAAATTTGTAGTTGTTTATTGATTCATGAAAGAAATGTGAAGAAAGTTTATGGGATGTTTGTGTTTTTATGGTTTGGTAATGGAATTTAGATGTGAAATGTGTATTTGATAATATGTGTAACTCGATTGAGCACTAAAAGGAATCTCGGGTATCTAGGTGGGCGGACGTGTACTAGTATGCTAGTGATTCTATGGGGTTTGGCCCCTGTTTCACGTAGCAAGTTTGACGATGACAACACTAACTAAACTATGATAATGATGATTTTGTTGGACCGCTAGGTTTTGGGTATGATTCCTACTAGTGGATCATGTGCATGAGAACAGATATTTATAATGGTTACTTTCAGCGAGATACGAGGTACCTGGGGCTCACAACTAACTAGTGCCTAGGGGTGTTCCCGAGAGTTGTGCTCATTGGTTATTTTTTACTCACCGTCAGCATACGGTGTGTTTGGTTGGTAAATTCAGTAGTGTGTGTTATTTATTTAAAATTGTACAATCTTTAAAGCAGCCCTCAGTAAATCAATTTTCATTTTGAAGTTGAGCCTCTTTGAAAAATTGTTACTTGCATTTTTGTTTATTAAACATGCATGTTTTTGTCTGATAATTATTATAGCATGGAACCTCATTTGAAAAACATACTTTTATATCCTGTATTTAAAACTATAAATTGGTGATTATTTTATTTTAAAGTAATTTCATTGGGAATAGAATATCAGGCTAACCTACTGAGTTTTAATACTCACACCAATAGTTTTCTTCTGTTTTTATCCCTTGTGCAGGTTTCAGATTGAGTTCGATCGCCTTGGGAAACATGTGATCATTATGTTGTAGAGTGACTAGAAGTGTCACATGGAGTTATTTGGTTATCAGGTTTGGTTAGATAAGTTGTTGTTTTAGTTGTACTTTCAGTTTCTTGTACAAATAATGTTCAGTTCAGTTTTTAAATAAATATATTTTGGGCTGTCCATTTCTTTCTGCTGTTTGTTTTATTGTTTATATATGGGAGAAATAGTTCTCTTGTGTACTCTATTGATTACCTTGGTGCTTTTCTCCATCCCTAGAGGATCGGGAACACCTCTCAGGACTTGTCGCGGGCTGGCCTGGGTGACCGGTTCAGGGTTGACTCGGGCTGGTTCGTGACAATGATTATTGATTCCAATGACTCTTTCCTTATTAAATCTTTATTCAATGTTTCATGATTGATGATACATGTATTAATGGGTATGAATTCCCTTATGTTATTCTCATGCACTTTGATTATTTCATTAGACCCTTATGATCATTTTATTATCACTGATGGCATTCAATTGTTAATAATTATTTCTGCCCTTACTAAGCATTTGAGATCACCCTTATTATGTTTCCTTTTCTATAGGTTATGTGTAATGATGTTAAATGATTTATTTCTCAAAAGGTTTCATGTGTGGATAATTTTATGAGAGATATTAAAGACTTTTTATGAAATAATAAAATCTAGGTGTTATTGGGAAAATGATCACTTAAAGACATGGGTATTGTTATGTATGAGTTTTTCATAATTCTATAAATCTCTAAACCTAAAAGTTCCTTGGATATATAAGTGATCAAATATATTCTTTTGATTTTGTATGTTTTTTATAACAAAAATGAGGTCAAATTTATCGATATCAAATCTAGAAATATAAATTTTATGTTTTTAACACTGAATTTAGGAGTACGGGTTTCAGGCTATTATAGTTTGTATTATATTAGGGTTTAAATAAATTTGGAGATTAAGATGTTTTCATTTGAGGTTATATTAAAATTTATGGATACCATCATGGGTTTATAATTTTGAGGTTAATCATAATTTCAAAGTATTATACACCCCTTTTATGGTTTTAAGTGAAGGAATTTAACAGCGATTAATGATATTTTGGGAGAAATTTTTTGGGTTGAGGTATATATAACCATTATATTTGACAAGAAGTATTATTTGTGTAATAATTAATTTAAATTTATGGCTTTATAGTGATTTGGTTTATTTATGGAAATGATTAACATATCTTGGATATTATGTGATTAAAGAATATAAATTTTTAGTATGAGACTTTAAGAGTGATTTATGTTATTTGAAGATAAATGTTAAATTTATCTTAGATGAATATGTGATCAAATGATTCTAATATTAGGGTATTATAATTGAATTTTAGATATTGAGGTATTATTTTTTAATATAAATCTTTATTCATTTTGGGAATTATCTTATCTTGGTCTAACCATCTGGGTCTTACATAATATCTAAAGATAAGAAGAATATCTTTTTATCCTTTTTTGGATTATGTGATCCATTAGAATTTTATTATAGTGCTTCAGGCATGAAAAAATCATCTTGATTACTGATCTTTTGGAGAAAAAGATGAGATTGTGGTGGAAATTTATTAAAGGATTAAATTCCACATGGAAAGTAAGTATGTTTCATTATGAATTTAGTATATATGGTAATTTAATTCCTTAACTCTAGTGAAAATAATCTTGAATTTTTTTTATCCTATTAACTTAATTTCTAATGAATCAATAGTCTCCTCACCCTTCACAGGTTTATAATTTTGTGGATTTTAAATTTCTCCTGACCATGTTCTCTATCACTCACTATTAGTACATGGGAATTATTTTTCTCTTCTATTTCCATATTTTCACTTCCCACTAATTTTCTCCTATTTTGAAACCTAGTTATATGTTATTCCATTTGACCTTCATACTTTCCTTTCTTTGTTTTTAAGTATAATTTTTATTAACACTTTTTACGATGTGGAATATAAACAAAGTTATTTTTAAATGTTAAACATTTTATTATCAATCACAATTTTTAATTATAAAGACACAATTTATTAAAGAAGTAAAATGTAATATCCTAATATTTTAAAAGAAAACTATGTTTGATAGCGTATATGACACACAACACTAAGCCTAAATGAACCATGAAATGCTATTATATGAGAATTATAACCTAGCCATTAAATTGTTGAGTATGAATAGGATTAATTAATTTATCAAATATATATAAAGGTTATAATTAATAAAAATTTATTGATTAGTTATTATAAAATAAGAAACCATTTTTAGTAGTCATTTTATTTTTCAAAAAAACATTTTCTTCAAAAATGGTTTTTATTGTATTTTGTGAGAAAATATTATAATTAATTTTAAAAAAATAAGAAAATTTATTTGGTTAAATTAAATTCATTTTTTAAATTAGAATATAAAAATTATCTTAGGGTAAAATTTTGATAATTTTATGAAAAGTTTTATTTTTATTGAATAGTGAAAAATACAAATTTTCATTGAAAATGCATTTTTTTAAATAATTTATAAATATTAAGTTTGTTTTAAAATATTTTTGAAGTAAAATTAGTTCAATTATGCCATTAAAAATCCAATTAAGATCATTGGAATCAATTTTATGATTGAGTTTTGTGTAAAAATATTTTTATTCAAAAATGCATTTTTCTAAAAAATTATATTTCATCATGTTTTGTGGGTTTAATTTTAAATTAAATTCTAACAATTATGTGTTTTGAATATTTAAAAATTTATTAAATATTTTTAATAATTGGTTCCAAATTTTCTAAATAGTTTACTTTTATTTTTGTACATTATGAATAGGAACCTTAGTAATTTCATTACCAAGGTAAAAGGGCTAATCGTGTAATTTAGGTTAAAAATAAAATGATAATGACTAAAAATTACCCTAAAACTTGAATTAAATTTATTGTATGAGTATATCTCATCCAAAATCATCCAAAAGTTGAATATATGTCATTTTTCCCATTTAGACATGATTTTTACCTTTATAACATTTATATAAATATAAAGCTAAAATAAAACACTCTTGTTTTTAATAACTATAATATTTTTAACATAGAGATAAATAGAGGATATGTTAAGTTAAAAATATGAATTTTAAATATAAATTATTTTTTTATCATGATAATTTATTTTTAATTTTTGGTGATGAAATAATTTACATAAAAGCTTATGCAACACTAAGTTGGTAATTATTCAATTAATAGTAAAATAAAATAAATTATATTAATAATATTATAATTATTATAATTTGAAATAATTTTTATAATCCATAAATTTAGTGGATAAATATAACATTTTAGGTAAGTGTTAATTTATTATATTATAATTAATTTTTTTGTCTTGATGTTGTTAGATTCAAAGTAAATGAATAATTCTTAAATTTTCATTCATAATATTTTATAATAAATAATATTTTACTAAATGATGTAATTTTTTTTAAATCCTACCATCAAAATTTTTATTTTTATTTAGTTTTATATATCAACCATGGTCCATTTATATACCTTTTTTACTTTTATAATAACTATATTAAACCATTAAGAGTAAAAAACATTGATATCACTATAATTGTCAAAAGGGTTAACGAAGGGTTAAAAAAGATAAGGGTAAAAATGTGATCCAAACCAATAATATTATTATTTTATGAAAATATTTAAACTCATACTCATATTATTTAAGAATATTATAAATTTATATCCATTTTAACATCAAAATTAATTTATATCAATTTAATATTTTTAAAAATTTCAAGAGTGCACCTCCCTCTCAAATAAAAGGGCACCTCTTCTTCTCATTTATTCACAACTCAAGAACCATTAGTTTAAGAAAATAACTACCCAAAAACCTTACTAAAATATCTCCACACATTCTAGATACTTAATTGTGTAAGAATACCAACCTTATAGGGATTAAGGTGTAAAGAAACGGAAGTTGTTTGAAGAAGAGGTATAGTTCTTAACCGGGCGTTTTTATTTTATTTCTTATTCCAAATCCATAAAATATTCTCTAACCATGATGAGATAATAATATAATTATATTAAATATATTAATAGTTTATTATGTTATTCTAATAACCTATATCAATCTCCATCCTCCATCAAATTTGAAAGAAATTTATTGTTTATGTGTACGGCGGACTACCGTCTCGCAAACCGATATAATTTGATTTACATCACCACCTCTCATGAATGAATGAAAATAATGTTATATTTTATATTCATAACATATTTATAATTATTAAAATATAATATATCATTTAATTTATTACCTTTTCATTCATTAAAAAATGATGACGTTGTTTGAGCGTATATGTGGACTACCACCTCCACGAAGCGATGTGATTCGTTTTTCATCACCACATCACATGTATGATATATATAATAATATTTTAAGAAATAATATTTTATATATGATATAATTATAATTCAGTAAATATAAAATAATACTTACCTTTCTTCATAATGATCGTTGAAAAATGGAAACCTTATTAATGTGTATGTACGACCTATCGTCTCTATGATTATAACATAGTTCATTTTTCATAACCATATTTAATGAATGGTTTAAAAAAATTGATGTATAAAAACTATAATTATTTAATGATTAATATTATGGAGATGATGGATCAATGTCCGATTTGACCCTGATCAACACACCAAAACTGTTTTTAAATTATGAATTGAACATCCTCAAAATACCCAATATGGACTTAAATAATTATGTAAATAAATTTATCAATAAAATAAATTAAATAAATGGTTTAAGGTTAAATTATTAAAACTATAAAAAGTTTTTAAGAGATGAAATAATTGATATGAGTTTATTATATAGGAGTTAAATCACATGCATTGAATGTCTGGATTCGAGGTAAGAGATTTCATATCAATTTCTCTTTACTGAAAAATATTTTATTATTATGCCCCTAATTTATTTTATATGGTGTATAGAATTCCCATTTTACATGTTATATCGTGAATTCTTAATAATTTATGAAATTTTTAATTTGTAATTTGAATTATTTTATCCAAGGGGATTTGAGATGAATGTTACCAAGTGGTAAAGGGTTTCTTAACCCAGTTTCCTTTCATTGGGTTATAACTCTTCTTCATTGGAATTATTATGCCATGATTATGTGTGAATTGATCTATCAATTTGTTTTTGTATTTACACTTATTTTTTGTGGATTTACATTTGTTACACATAATATCTTTATTTATTAATTCTCAAATTAATGATATGGTCTTTATAATGGTAATTCATCAATTCCATTTCTTTGGGACATATGTTTATGATATGAAACTATCTTATTTTATAAGGTGTATATAATAACCCATTGACATGTTATATCATGAATCTCATTATTTTCATGATATTTAACATTTTTTAAGTTATTCATTCATGTGGATTATGATTAAAATTTTACCAAAGTGGAAAAGAATTTATTTTAAAATCTTCTTTATTTTCGAGATTTTTTATGTTCAAGGTTGCTTTGAGGAAAATAATATGATCTTTTTTATTGAAAAACATATATTTTATTCTTTTATATTTATTAATGTGGTTTAATTTTTTTAATTTCCATTTTTTCTCTTATTTATTAAAGAAACATCAAGAAATTCATTTGTAAGTGATACAAATCTTGTATCCTCTTTTATAATAGGAATATTTCTCCTATATATCCATGTTTTCTAAAAAGTTTTTGAAAATGTTATTTTCTAAACATTAATTATTTCTTAAATATATTTTCATGATATTTTACCTTCTTTTAATAAAATTTTTAAAAGTAAATTTCTAAACATTTTCTGTATTGGTCACTTTTGACTCCATTTACAAAATATTTGAAAAGAATGTTTATTTTTAACATTTACCACGTGAATGATTTTTTTTCATTATGATAACAATTATTTTATTTTAATATTATTTTATAAGTTTCCATGTTTATTTTTAAATAAAATAATCTTCACAATATTTTATAGATTTTTAGTTTTAAAAAGTGATTTTCAAAGTGAAAAGGGTATTTTCCTCAAGAATTTTGTTCAATATATTTTAATGTTATTTCTATTCATCAATGTTATAAACCCTTGATGTTACTTATGATCCATTGGGGATATTTTTTATTGGTACATACTCATTATTTCTATGGTTGGATTATGATTGTTTCAAATATATTTTCCTAGAACCCATTTATTTCCACAGGTTAATCTTATTATGGAAGGAATAGTGATTATTCTTATGAATTTTATAAATAAATACAAGATCTATATTCTTTATTCATTTTATTCATTTTATTTTTCATGGAAATTTTTTATGATGATGGGTGGTTCCGTTATAAACCATGAATTTGTTGTTATGTTATAAACCTAGGATAGGTGGGCCCAGATTGCGCTCCAATGCATTGGGTAATTATATTGGAAGTAGACTATATAGTTATTCCAATATGTAAGGGTTCTATAAGGGTTATGTGAAGATAATGTTCCAAGATGACAACATTTTTATTTTATTCTTACTATGGTTTGTTGATGATTCCTTTGATCAATATTTACATCACATGGCTCGTGATTATTGATTTCAATGACTCTTACCATATTAATTATTTATGACATGTTTCATGATTGATGATCCTAGTATTTATGGGTATTAATTCCTTTATGTTATATTCATTCACTTTGATTATGTCATCATACCCTTATTCTCATCTTATTCTCATTGATTACATTCAATTTTCAATACTTTTATTTACCCTTAAGAAGAATTTGAGCTCACCCTTCTTATGTTTCCTTTTCCACAAGTTATAAGGAATAATGTTAAATTATTTGTGTGTAGAAAGGTTTCATGTGTGAATAATTTTATGGAATAGGTTAAATAATTATTGTGAAGTAAGATAATATAGGTGTAAGTGGAAAAAATGATCACTTAAATACATAGATATTTATATGTTGAAGTTTTTCCAAATTCACTAAAACTCTAAAACTAAAAGTTTATTGGGTATGTAAGTGATCTTATATATATTTTTGATGTTGTATGTTTTGGATGGTAAAAATTAGGTCACATTTATCGATATCAAATCTAAAAATGTAAATTTTATGTTTTTAGAATAGGATCTGGGAGTGTGGGTTTCAGGGTATTACATAAAGTGATTTTAGAGAATGAAAACTCAAAACCCAAATAAAATTGGGTGGTTAGAAAATATCCTTTACCTTATGTCAAGAATCATTCTGCATTTTATTTACTACAACCATTTCATGTTAAGAAAACTATCAAACACTTACAATTTATTTAAAGATAAATATATTCTAAAATCTTAGGGTGTAACATTATAAACCCTTAAATAAATTTCACTAAAACAATTTTTTTATCTTGGTAAGAAATGTTTCAAATTTTAAAAATACCTTTGTTGAAAACCCACATAGTACAATGAGATAATAAAACTCCTTTAAAATGGGGAAGTATAAAGCATAAATTTTGCCTAAAATAACACATAATCTGGTTCCTATATAAGTATAACATTGTATAGAAGTTAAAATATATACATGGAGGATAATAATAACATCTAATAACTAATATATATTTATAGATAACATGGTCATGAGAACATTAATGACCAAAAAAACATGAATTATTATGGGGTTAAAAGACCACCAATTCATCAGAAATGAAGGTAAAATAATAATAATTTTATTTCAACATCATTTTACTAAATTTAATGGATTATTTTACTATCAAGATAGAGAAAATGATAAAATATAATTTCTTGATTTCATTACATTTTATAAGAATAATTTCATCATTTAGTTATGCTTTGATCAATTTCTACATCACCTCTTACTCCAACAAATGAATATTCATGATTAATTTTTCATGCATGGAGTAATAAAATTAAATTTTAACATATCTTAAAATCCATAAGTCATTAATTTTATCTCTAAATATTTACCAAAACCAAAATGGTTAGCACAAGTTATTCAATATAATACATTAATCTCTAAAACCATAACAGTAGCACCCAATGTTCAGCTTAATCCATTCCATAAATAGTTAACCTTAAGACTCCTCTAAAATATGTCTTCCCAAATTCAAAATCCAAAAATCCAAAAGATTTGATCACATACTTTTTTTCCAAGATCAACTTTAACATTTATCCATGGACAACATGAATTAGATTATAATGTCACATACAAAACATGTAAACACAATGATCATATATTCTCCTAAAACATCTTAATCCTTTCCTTGGATCACCATAAAACCTCAATGTAAACATAAATTATTTGAAAATTTAACTCTACCCAAACTATCCAATTTACTTTATCAATATCAATCAACCATTTATCCCAATTAAAAATTATAATATCAACATCCATCACATATTAAGGGTTATATGTCCCTCAATCATGCGTTTTTTAAAAAATATCACCTTATCACTAAATCATTTTTCTAGTTTATTAGTACCATTCAACATATGCTTGAAAATTCTTAAGGAAAAAACTATTATAGAAGAATCCTTAGATGTTTCAGGATTCTTATAACTATAATATCACTGATAAAACACTTCTAAAATATAATTCTTGAATCCCAATATATAAACACTTTAATCATTCCACTTTAATGATTAACATATCACAAATCCTTCCTTGGTCTAGGAGTTAACCCTTGGATTATGGGGTGTGTGGGGTTCATTTTTCTTTCTCTTCAAATTTTATTACAGGACTCCTAAATGGTGAAGGTGAGTAACACTAATAAAATGGACATTAATTTGTTCATAAGGGCTATACAAGAAAAATTCCAAAGTTTAAATGTGAGGATGGTTGAATTGAAATCCCCTTCCAAATCTAGATCACCACTAAGGAGGAGGGTTGTTAAAGAACATGAGGATTTCTCTGATTTTCATGAGTCACAAATTCAGAGAAATAAACCACTATGGAGGTAAGCCAATGATCTTGGAGGAATAAATTTGAGGGTCTATTCATTCTTACATAAGAATGATCTCAAAACATACTTGGAATGTGAAATAAAGTTTGAACATTTTTTTGGTTGTCACAACTATTCAGAGGAAAACAAAGTGAAGTTGGAGGGTGTGAAATTAACTAACTATGATGATATTGGGTGGGACCAACTACAGTGAGCCAGTGATGAAGTGAAGAAAGACCCATATGTACTTGATAGGATATGAAATTGCTAATGTGTAAGAGGTTAATTTATAGACACTATTATCATAATTTGTTCCTCAAGTTTCATGGTTTAAAACAAGGATCCCTGAGTATTGAGAAGTACCACAAAGAGATGGAGATCATCATGATTCAGGCCAATGTTGATAAGGAGCGAGAGGACACCATTACAAGGTTTTTGAATGTCCTTAACCATGACATTCGAGACATAGTGGACATGCACCACTACTTGGACATTGAGGATCTTCTTCACATGGATACTAAATCAGAGAGGAAAGTAAAGGCAAGAAGGATGTGCCCTACATCTTATGGTAAAGATTATAAATCTTCTTTCAAGTTCAAGTATTCTGAACCATAAGATAATGTAAGGGAACACAAAATTGATTCAAAGGAGGTGACCAAACCAAAACCATTATTTCTGGAATCCAAAGGTAAAATGAAGGGTAAGGTTGTTTCCAAATCATGTGATATGAAATGTTTTAAATGTAAAGGATTTAGACATTTTTCCTTACAATGTCCAAAAAAGAGGACCATGATTATTTTGGATAATGGATATGTTCATAGTGTTAGATCAAGAAAAGATGAAATGCCACCACTTAAGGATTGTTCAAATGTTGAAATAAATATCCTCGTACATGGAGTAATGATTATGGAAAGGAATTCTTTGAGTTCTCAACTTAAAGAAGAATATGATCAAGAGAAAAGGGAGCACATTTTTTATACTATATTCCTCGTCAAAGATAAGGTATGTAGTATGATTATTGATGGGGGTAGTTTTACAAACTTAACAAGTGGTTTGATGATTGATAAATTGGGATTATCTATGACCAAACATCCTATGCCCTATAGACTGCAATGTTTAAATAATAGTGGGGATGTTAAAGTGAATAAGTAAGAAAAACTTCCATTTTTTATTGGGAAGTATGAAGACAAGGTGATATGTGGTGTTATTCCCATGCATGCTAGTCACATATTGTTGGGTAGGACTTGTAAATTAGATAGGAGGGTCAAACATGATGGATACGCCAACCGTTATTCTTTTTAGTATAAAGGGAGGACAATTATACTTACACCCTTGAGGCCTTTTCAAGCTTATGAAGACCAAGTGAGGATTGAGAGAGATTGTGAGTAGAGAGAAAAAAAGAGAGAAGGAAAAGAGTGGGAAAATAAAGAGTGAAAAAGGAGTGATGAGTGACATCAAAAAAGAGGGAAAGAAAATAGTTGAAAACAAGAGTGAAAATAAGAGTAAAAACAAGAGTGTTGAGTGAAAAAATGAGTTTATTTTCAAGAAAAATAGAGATTTAGAGAGATTTATAGAGGGATGAAATTGTCATGATTCTATGCAAGTGATAATATTTTACCAATAACTCTCTTAACCCATCAATGCCTTCTAGTTTTTTGTCTCTTTTTAAAGAATTTGGTGAAATGTTTTTAGAGGATATTCCTGGTGGATTACCTCTCTTGTAGGGTATTGAGAACCGTATCGACATCCTACTTGGAGTAACACGTCCCAATCAACCAGCATACCGGGATAATCTGGAGGAGACTTGAGAAATCCAATGAAAAGTAGAAGAATTTCTAAGGAAGGGATTTGTTTGAGAGAGCTTGAGTCCCTGTGCGGTACTGGTAATTCTTGTCCCCAAAAAAGATGGTAAGTGGAGAATGTGTTTGGATTGTTGATCTATCAAAAAACTCACGTTAAAGTATTGATATCCCATACCTTGTTTGGATGATATGCTTGATGGACTCCATGGTGCATGCTTCTTTACTAAAATTTACTTAAGGAGTGGATACCATCAAATTAGAATGAAAAAGGGAGTTGAATGGAAACCTACATTTAAAATTAATTTTGGGTTGTTTAAATTGCTAGTTATGCCTTTTGGGATAACTAACTCCCCAAGTACATTCATGAACTTAATGAATCATGTTTTCCATCCATTCATTGGGAAATTTCGGGTTGCGTATTTTGATGGCATCCTTGTTTATTCTAAGAGCCATGATGAACATCATGAACATTTGAAACATTTTTTCGATACTCTTAGGAAAAATAGGTTGTTTGCAAACTTAGAAAATGTACATTTTGTTTAAATTTGGTTGTTTTCCTTGGTTTTATGGTAGGAGATGATGGCATGAGGGTCGATGAAGAAAAGGTGAAGGCGATTCGGGACTAGCCAACACCAAAGAATGTCAATGAGGTGAGCAGCTTACATAGACTTGTGAGTGTTTATCAATGGTTTGTGAGGGACTTTTTGACCATTTTGGCACTATTGAATGATTTTCTCAAGAAAGGAGTGAGCTTTAAGTGGGAAAAACTCAAGAAGATGACTTCTCGACACTCAAAGGTAAGTTGACCAATTCCACTCTCTTAATTCTTCCCAACTTTTCTAAAGTATTTGAGGTTGAGTGTGATGCATCTAGAATAATAATTGGGGTTGTTTTGATGCAAGGCTCTAAGCCTATTACTTATTTTAGTGAGAAGCATAATGAGGCTCTATTGAACTACTCTACCTATGATAAGATATTTTATTCCCTCAAAATAACTTTAGAAAATTGGAAACATTACTTGTGGACAAGGGAATTTGTGATTCATTTGTATCATGAAAGCCTAAAATTTCTAAATATGAAAGTAAAGTTGAATAGGTGGCATGCAAGATGGATTGAATTCATTGAAACATTTCCTTATATCATTAAGCATAAACAAGGAAAAGAAAATGTTGTCATCGATTCTTTGTCTATGAGATGATCTCTTATCACATCTATGCATGCTAAAATACTTGGTTTTGAAATGTTTAAAATCATGTATGAGAATGATGTTGATTTTTCTAAAATTTAGAAGTTTTGTGGAAAACATGGGGGAAATAATTTTTACAAACATGATGGGTTTCTTTTTTGAAAAAATAAATTGTGTGTTTCATCTTGTTCCATGCATGATTTTCTTATTAGAGAAACTCATGGTGGTGGAGTAATGAGGAATTTTGGGATTGAGAAAACTTTGGCCTTATTGTGTGAACATTTTTATTGGCCTCACATGCATAGGGACGTGGTTATTGTTTGTAAAAATTGAAATGTGTGTAAACATGAAAATTAAAAAGTGTTTCCACATGGATTATACATCCCTTTTTCCATTGTTTCTCATCCTTGAGTTAACATTTCAATGGAAGGGAAGGATGACATCTCTGTGGTGGTGGACAGGTTTAGTACCCCTGAATGGCCTGAAAGCCTTCTTTTTATTGATTTTTGATAACCCCCCTTTCAATGGATGATGGGGAACCCTTACAAGGCCCATAGGCTTAGTGGATTACATGACCCGAAGGCCTTAGAGGAATTCATCCTAGACATGAATACTTAGAAATGCCCCTCCCCAATGTCTAGATCATGAAGTCAGCTTCCCACCTTCACATTGCTTGTTCGGCTAGCAATACATGTGAAGAGGTGCACAGGCCTGGTCCCGATGGCAATTTATATACCCTCTCATTCTTCAATATTTGTATAGCTTTGTTCTGGTGAAATCACCTGTTCTGAGTCCTCATTTGGATCTAGTAAAATGGATCGTTTTATTGCTAGTTCTAAAACCAATGATGAAACTCATATCACTGGTTTTTTTCAAGGAAATTGTTAGGTTGCATGGCTTACCCAAGAGCATTGTAAGTGATAGAGATTTCAAATTCCTTAGTCACTTATGGAGGGCATTGTGGAACAAACTTAGAACCAATATTTTTTTCTCCACCACTGCACACCCACAAACAAATAGTCAAACTGAGGTGGTCAATAAAAAACATTCCACATTTTTGTGCATGTCATCCTTAGGAAAAATTTCAAACATTGGGAAAATGATTGCCTCGCATTGAATTTGCTTATAATCAAGTGGTTCACTCCACTACTAACTCTTCACCGTTTGAAGTTGTGTGTGGTTTTAACCCATTGGATCCAATTGATATTTTTTCTTTTACAACTAATCAATTTTATAATCTTAAAGGTGAAAAAAAGGAAAATTTTGTGCAGGAGTTGCATGCAAAGGTAAAGGACAACATTGAGCAGAAGATTGAACAAGTGGTGAAACACGCCAACAAAGGTCGCCAGAAAATGGTGTTCCTACCAGGAGAATGGGTGTGGGTACATTTGAGAAAGGAGAGGATCTCAGAGCAATAAAAATCAAAACTTCATCCATGAGGAGATGGTCTTATCCAATTCTTAAATAAGGTCAATGATAATGCCTAAAATATTGAGTTATCCAATAGGTGTGAAAATTTTAGTTCCACCTTTAATGTTGTTGATCTTTCTCCCTTTGAATTTTCATATTTGAGGATGAATCATTTTGAGGAGGGAGGAGATGTCGGTGATCATGTCACACATGGGCATCGAGGGGTTGAAGGTGGGCTTGATGAGGAGGGAAGAATGCGGATGATGGCACAAGACCCGTTGCAAGGAATTGGTGGCCCAAGGACAAGGGAGAGGACCAAGAGCATAAAGAGGCCTTACATGGATTAATAATGAATATCCATGGGAAGGACCAATACCCTTGCTTGGGGGGGAGCATATGGGCCTATATTTACATTAATTAAGGCCCAAACATGCTTTTAAAGACCCAACCCATGGTGTGATGTGAACTTTAAGCCCACCCCACCATGGAATCTTCAAAGTCAAAAGTGGTGGGCAAGTTGTCTTTACTTTCCAAAATGGGTGTGCTACTTGTCTAATAAAGTCATGGATATGCGCCAAAATTATCAAAAGCATCATTTAGGATTTTTGACTTGTGGAAAATGGTTGTTAGACCTTTGTATCATTCTTTGTCTATAAATAGCCACCCTCTTTTTCTCTTTGGACATCATAAATGAAGGTAATGTTATTATGGTGAGCATTTCTTGCAACCTTTGTTTTCTAGCTTGATTCCTTGACTTATCAAAGGATTGGTCGTCCTTTGTGGCGTCTTATGGCAAGAGTTCTTAGAGATAAGTTTTCTTTGGGTTTTACCTTGACCAACTCTCTCCATTCTTCCTCTTTTCCACCATTCACACCACATTTCACTTGTTTTATTGCATAGATCTGGGTGCTCAACACACAAACATTGGACAAGGTTCCTAGGAAACTTCCTAGCGGGTCTTGGATTGCGTATCACCTTTAGCCACAACCATGGAGTGTTGAACGCTTTTCTACACACCATCTTCATACAGAAACTCATGTCATCCAACTGACTAACATAGATACAGTTCTTCTATAACCCAGGTATGTGTCACATCCCTTACAATTTCATCAAGCATTTGTTCTGTGTCCATATAGAAACATCACACATTCCAATGATCTCGAGCACTTTCCCATTCACTAGGAGAACCATGCTAAAACTCCCAAAAAGATAATTTTCCATTCTCCCACTCTCAGATGTAGAGTGAAAAGAAACCCCAGAGTCAACACTACATGACTCAAGTGCACTAGCGACACTCAATAACATACAATTACTCCCCTCAGCTGCAGGATTTATGGATCTTTCGAAAACATAACTTCAAAAATGGACATTTTGGCCTCAATGGTTCTTCAGACCAACTGAATCACATCGAATAGTTCTCCTTTCTTTCTCCTTGAACAAGTTGCTCAGTGTTGGCATCAACTTGGCAGTAGATTTCATATTCTAGATTCTAAAGGCCACATTACGAGCCACCTTCTTTTAGACAATATTAAGTGCCTTCTGATCGATTATTTTCCATTCTTCTGCCGACATTGCTTTGAGATTGACTCCCATCAACACAAATTCTAGATCTCTTGGAAGCATCAAATCTTCTATGCGCATTCTCCAAAATCTGAAATATTTTCCATCAAACATGTAAATTTGAACCTTACCCACTTCCAGTGTTATCCTTTTGAATCAGAACTCCCACTAAAATGGAAAAGAGTAAAGGGACCAGGAACAATCTTCCAAAAGTCTTTTATAAGGCCAACTTAGAATGTTGCTCTACCCTGAGCACTGAACACCTGACTAGGGTCTGAAACACCTGTAGTCTCAACTGAGCACTAATTCCAAAATTCAATAACCATCTCACCAGAAACATGAACCAAACTCTGATACCACTTGGTGCACTGGAACCTGCAATTTGAAACAAGTCAACCTTTGGAATCCTCAAATGCAGAACAAAGAAGATCAGAGGGTCTGAAACACCACGACACCTCAAAAGCAGTGTATTCAAAATTGAGAAGCCTCGCACCCCAATCACGCATTGATTCACCCTCCTTCAGACAAGACATTCTGAAAACCAATGAACAAGAAAAACAAAGCACTTGATAACAAAAATGGAAACAACAACATAGAATTAACGTGGTTCGGACTTAGTATTATTCCACATGAGGAATAGTACAACTTTTCATTCAAGAGAGAGAGAGAGAAAATAAGAGAGAACGCCTGAGTTATAAGGGTCATAACTTCTGGAACCCTACCCAGACACAGAAGAAGACATTAACACTTCCACAACAAACACTCGCACAATAGTAATTTGAGTTTTAAAGATTCAAACACTAAAACCCGTCATTAAAATTAGTTAGATCAAGTATCATCTAATTGGATTTAAATCGTCTCAAGTCGGCGCGTGGAGCTGACCCGAAAATTTGGTTTTTGGACCAAAATGCCCCCACTGTGCATTCTTGTTTTTTTTTTCTTTTTACACTATCGCTGCTCCTTATTCTTCATATATATATATATAATCTAGTATTTACTATATATGTTTAAAATATATAAACATATATTTAATATGATATTTATTATATAGATTTAATATAACTATTGAAAGTATTGTGTATATTTTAAATTTAATTATAATGCAATTAGTATACATTGCTTATTATTCATGGAAAAAAATAATTATATAAATATATGTATAATTTTTATTACACACACATATATATAATATTTATTATGATATTTATTATATATAATATTGATTATTTATATTTGTAATATGACAATTATTAATTAAACTACAAATTCCATAGGGAAATTTCCCATTGCAATTTGTACTTGAAATTTCCTCTGCGAATTTCCACATAAAATTTACATTTCAAATTTGTACTTCAAATTACAATGAAAATATATTAACACATAAATAAAAAATGAAAATTTTAACATGAAACTTGCATTGAAATTTTGCATTAAAAACTTCTGGTGTGAATTGTAGGGTTTCCTAAGAGTCTATAAACACTTTATAAATTATGTGTAAGTAAAAGAATCTCTTCCTAAGATCCTCGTGTATACAATCTGGAAATGAAAGAGTATTGTAAATGTTTGTACTTATCACCGTAATAACATTTAGTACAAATCTCCACATGAAACGTTTAGTGTAAAATTTCATTCAAATTTCTAGTAGAAATTTTCAATGTATATTTTTCACTAGACATTTCCATTTAAAATTCATAGTACAAGTTTGCGCTGAAAATTTCCAATAAAATTTCTATGTATGATGACAGTTTTCAATGCAAAAAAAAACACAAAGACAAATCGAAATACAAATATGTACGATAATTTTATATTATAAATTTCAAGTGAAAAGTTACAATCAAAATTTCCAATACATATATACAAAGATCCATTTAAATTTGCATTGGAATTTTGTGTTTTACATTTACACTATAAATTCTCATTGAAATAAATCTATACTAAAAATTTCAATGTAAATTTACAGTACAAAATTTGAATGCATGTATATATACAAATATAAATATACAATATAATTTTAACTGCAGATTTACATTGGAAAGTCACATCATCCAATTGAAATTTTCCAGTCATTAGTGAAAATTTATACGCGAGATTTAATTTTGAGTGCAAATTTCAACTTAAATTTTATTATAGTAAACTAAAAATTTGAATATAAAAATTTTAAAATAAATGCATATTTAAATTTTCACTTCAAAAATATTACCACATAAAAAACAATGTAATTTTTCATAGAAACTTTGAATTGGGCATATCTTAGGGAAATATCGAGTGTAAACTTTTCCTGTAAATTTCCGATGCAAACTTCTACTAGAAATTTTCAGTTTTAACATCAACTAGCTGTTCAAATTTATACATTAAATTACAACAAAGATATATTGACACATAAATAAAAAATATAAATTTTCATTGGAAATTTGCATTGGAAATTTACACTAAAAACCTTTAGTGAAAATTTCCACTGGAAACCTTCAATGCAAATTTTCACTAGAAACTTTTATTGTCAATTTTCATCAAATTTCCGGTGCAAAATTTCGATGTATATTTTCCACTATGCAATATCTTTTAAAATTCATAGCGCAAATTTGCACTAAAAATTTCCAATAATACAATGTTTGATAGAAATTTTCAATGAAAACTAAAAAAACACAAAGACAAACATACAAATACAAATAAACATGGTAATATTAAATTATAAAACTTCAAGTGCAAATTTACAGTGAAAATTTCCTGTACGTATATACAAACATCAATGTAAATTCTCATTGGAATTTTGTGTTTTACATTTACACTGTAAATCCCCACTAATATAAATCTATAGCAAAAAAAATAGTGCAAATTCACAGTACAAAATTTGAATGCATGTATACATACATACATACATATATATATATATATACCAGAAAAGCCGTCAGAGGATAACCCTCTGACCATTTATTAAAAAGAGAAAGAAAACCGGTTTAAGGGTTGCTGGTACCCATTACAAAACATCCCCGCGCCATACATATCAAAACAACTTTCAAATTTCAAACTCAAAAAACCATCCAGTTGTCCTCGATCAGCATGCCACAAAACCCAAACTGCTTTCCATTTTTCCTGACCGCGTGTCCCCCTTCATCATTTCCAAGAGCCACCTCGAGACGCGAGCGTGGAAATCGTCACCCACCGCAGATCAAGTCGACGTCGAAATCCCCATCCAGTCGCCAACCAGTCAACATCAGCAACAGTATCTCGAAACTACCACTGTCATCGTCGCCGGGGCACCTCACCGTCGTCACCGGAGCACCATCACCAGAGCACCTCACCATCGTCACTGCCGTCGTCACCTTCCCAACATCCCACCGGTCGCCGGAAAAAACCAATCCGACACCGTCATCACCGCCGTCATCACTCAGAAAATCATCCATTCGCAAAACCACAAAAAAAAAATCACGCAAACCATACAACCACACCGCCACACAGAGAGAAGAACTTCAAATCCAGCAGGGAAAAGACAAAACCCTAAAACGGAAACCCCGCCGCCACCGACTAGATCGACCGCATCAGACGCAACAGAGCCCCCCCTCACTCACCTGAGAAGAGTCGGAGCCCCCAAAACACCGACACATGAGCGTAGACCTCAAACGCTGAGAAACACCCCAAAGGATGACAGCGAGCTGCATAGAACAGAACCAAAGGCGCTCCGGAGAGTATGCCGTCGACGGAGACCGGTCTTACACCCGCAGATCTGAACCCGAAACCACCGCCGTCCTTAGTGCATCTCCACAGCCAGAGAGGAACCACGAAACGCAAACCAGTAGCAGGAAACCTCCACCAGCCCACCGAGATCAAGAAGGAGCGTCGCACCCTCCGCCGCGGAGGAGCCTGTGGCGGCGAGAGGGAAACCTAGAGAGAGAGCCCCTTACGGGCGCATCGTCCTCCTTCTACATATATATATATATATATACAAATATAAATATACAATATAATTTTAAGTGCAAATTTACACTGAAAATTCGCACAATCTCATTGAAAATTTCCAATGAAAACTCACGATGAAAGTTCAAAGCTATTAGTGGAATCTACGTTTGTTGCGGCAAGTGCATTCCTGGTATGATATGTTTTCGGTGTAAGTTATTCATTGCATGTTGATTCTATTGATGATAGATTTTACATGTATTTGAGTTTGATTTCACTACCTAGGATCATAGGATGAAAATTTTCATCACAAATTTTCAATTCGAATTTCAACTTAAATTACTAGTAAAAATAGATTAATACATAAATAAACAATGCAAATTTGCACTGGAAAATTACAGTGGAAATTTGAAAAGAGAATTGTCATCTTAAATTTCTCATTTTGGATTTCCACTTAAATTATAAGTGAGAGTATATCAATACACAAATAAACAATGCAAAATTCCAATGAAAATTTTCACTACAAATTTACAGTTCAAATTTTACTTAAAATTACAATGCAAATAAATTAATATAGAAATAAAAATTTTAAATTTTCACTGAAAATTTGCATTGAAAATTTGCAATGAAAACTTGTGCAAATTTACAATGGAAAATCACAGCTCATATTCGCACTTCAGATTCCAGTTACAATTTTCACTTAATATCTACAATAATCATACTAGAATTTTAATTAAATAAATTCTAAAATACAAACATGTTTACATTTTTATTCTAGCTATATTAATACATGAATAATGTAATTTCTAGTGAAAATTTTAAATGCAAATTTCTGGTAGAAATTTCTGATGCAAATTTTAATAGGAAATTTACGGTTGAATTTTTCACATAAAATTAAATTGAAAATATATTAATATATAAATAAAAATGTAAAATTTCACTGAAAAATAATTATAATGATCATTATTATATTTTTTATAATTATAATAAAAAAATGTCAAGACATAATTAAATGTTTCTTTAAAAAACGTTATTAGTTTTACTATAAAATAATGAAAAAAAATTAGCTATAAATATTATTATTTTGAAACCTTATTTGTTTTATTTTTTAACAATGAAAAAGATTCTATATAAAATAAAGTATATAAAACATATATGAATTTTAAATTTGCACTGAAATACTATACTATAAATTTGCACCGTAAAATTGATTATTAAAAATCTAAAATAAATGCATGTTTAAACTTCTGGTGAGAATATATTGACACGTAAATAAATAGTATAAATTTGCAATGCAATCTACACTAAAAAATTCTACTAGAAATTTCTAACGCATATTTACTTTATTTACTATTATTATATATTTGTTATTATTATTAAACGTTTTTTATTTATCTATATTATTATTGTTTTATAATAACAATTTTTATTTAACATTTTACAGTTATTTATTAAAATGATTTACATGGTGGGTATAAGGTATTATCGTCCAATTGTTTCAAATGAAACGGTTTGAATTTTTAAAATCGTTTTAATTCAAAAACTAGATATTTCGCCACATTAGGTTTTTATCAGGTGGGGAGTCATCCTCGTCAGATCCAAGTGTCGGACCTGAGACAATAATTTTCCAAGACATAAAATTATTTTCAAAATGATAAAATATATTATATAATTTAAAAAATACATTAGAGATTTTAAAATTTGAATTTAATATTTTTAAATTAATTAATTAATTAATAACACATATTTTAGGTCTTAAAACAAGATTTTAATTATCAGATCATTTTAACATCAAAATTCATTCATACATTACACTAAATATTGTATTTAATCGTTCACTCTTATGTTCATTAAAAAAATAAATTTTCACTTTTATCTGATTCCAATATCTTGATTTCAAATTTGTTATTCATTTCATGGAAACAAATCTTTAAATGTGAAAATATTAATTATGAATTAAAAATCATAAGTGCATAAAAAATGAATCATTCAATGTGAAGGACGTTATTAAAGCATTACAAGAAACATTTGTTATTCTTAAAAATACACAAAATTTCATTATAAATTCTAGTTAAAACCCTTATTTATAACATCGAATTTAATATTTTTCAACTGTTAACAAAATCTTCAACCATTCAATAATCAGCTAATGACTACTTTATTATCTTCTAAATGATATAAGGTAGATTACATCCGTCACCAAAGATTCTTGTAAGGTAGTTATTATTTACCACAATAATTTCAAATGATGTTATTCATGTTTGCCATCCCATTTTAATTGTATTTTAACTAAAGTGACACATAGATTATATTAATTTGCTTTTATATCAAAAAAATTGTGAAACATTTTTTCTCAATTCACATACAGTACCTCCATATTTGTATATAACAATGATCATTTATAACTGCGATTCATTATCACTTGACAAAAGATTTTTCCATAACACATTTTTTATCAACATTTCCATTCATTATATGTAAATTAAGTTAAACAACCCACATCAAAAACCACCCACATCAAAGACAGGAAACAAGCTAATTTGTTGTTTGAACCACTTAGAATCCTAAAACACATTTGATCTAAGTCATAAAAAGTGTTTAAATATGTTCATGATGAAACACAAATAAACATTAAGAGCAGGGCAGGATCCATGGAAAAAATCAAACCCAACCACTCATAAATTATTGGCAATCCTCCCTGAACAAAACCTCTATGATAACATGAATAAAGACCAATGCATCCAACCAACACCAAGACCACTCACTCACTAGGTATCTGATATTTTTGTAATTTTATTTCCTTATCCATTTAAAAAAAAATGTTTTAATAAATCAAACATAACCTAAGACTATGAGGTGGTTGTTTGTAGAGCAATACTGCAACTGTCAAGGATTGTATCCTCAGATCTTGAAAACAATGTCATGATTGAATCATTTTATTTCAATGAAAATAATTATCTGTTTGGCCATGGAATATATTAGAACAGGAGTGACAGCTTGCCAGTGATGACTAATCAAGTTGGCACTTGCATGTTTGTGAATTTTCAGAGTGAAAAAGAAAAAGGCTCCCAGTCAACAATGGCAGTGCACTGGCCTTTATAAAAATTGAGAAAATGACAACTGGGGACCAAAACAGCAAGTTTATTTCAATGAAGGACCCATCCGGAAAATTACTTAACTGGGTCATTCATTGGAATAAACTTGCAATTTTGATCTGGGGACAAAAACAGCAAATTTATTTCCATGAAAGACCCAACTAGTGACAAACACATCAAGAAAAATAACGGGTCAAAAAAAGGGGGAATGACAACCAAGCAACAAAACATGTCCTTAATTCCAGTTAAGGACCTCCACATTTTAGATTAAGGTGGAATCTCGTTCTATTTAAAAGTTCATAATGTTTTTGGTCCTTCATTGGTATTTTCTCATGTTTTTTATTCCAAACTGGCATTAACTACCTGTTTTGATCCTGGATCGTCGTCCCCCCCCCCCCCCAAAAAAAAAACAAGGACAATGCTCAATGGAATCCATCAAACCAATAATGTATTTCATTTGTCACCCAATAGGCCACAGAAAATTTCAACTACGATTAGCTAAACAATCTAAATTAACAAATGACACCAAACTGGACTCCTTCAAGAACAGCTGATAAAAATGCCTTCCATTTTTCATTACAGTCATTCTTTCGATGCAATTACAACAACTACTCAATGGAAATGCAGCGAACCAAATTGATTTCCAAAGCATGATATCCAATGGCAAAGACCCCCATTGCAATGGAATAAAGAACGCGCATTCCAGTCTCAACAGCAGCACATTAATACTAAAACAGACACTAAAAAGGATGCGCTCACCTCAAACCTTGAGAAGCTGCATCTTGGTGGAGAATGCAATGGCGATCCAATCAGGCTGGGAAGCAGACCACTGCAGCTGGTTAATCTCCGACTCAGCCGTGTACATGTACATGGGGTCGATCCCATTGGGACCGGCGACCGTGGGTAATTCCCAGATGAGCGCCTGCCCATCATCCCCAGCGGAGCAGATGTGTCTGGAGCTCTGCGGCGCCCAGGAAATGGCGCTAACACTGCCGCGATGCCTCTCCAGTTGGGCAACCGGCACCGTCGGGGACCGAATGTCCAAGATCACAACCCTGTTGCTGTCCATCAAAATAGTCGCCATGTACCTCAGGTCCCGCTTGTTCCAGGCCAGCCGCAGCAGGGGCGTGTCCGGCTGGGGGCTCTCGTATATGATGGTGGAATGCTCCTTGTCCCTCAGATCGAAGATCCTCACAGACCCGTCGGCGGATACGGAGGCAAACACTCCGGCCTCGCCCCAGGCAATGTCGTACACCTCCTTGTCATGGGCGATGAGCTGGGTCTCCACCACGCCCCTCTCCACGTCCCAAATCGTGCAGGTGGTGTCGATGCTGGACGTCCCGATCAGTCGGGGCTCCAGCTCGTTCCAGTCGAAGGACGTTAGCGGGGCGCAGAACTCGCTGCTCTTGCTGTTGTTGAGGACGGAGACGGGGTCGACCGAGGTGTCCCGGACATCCCACAGGCGGAGGAAGTCGCCGGAGGAGGCGAGGAGGCCGGGGGAGGCGGAGGAGGGGCAGGGGTGGAACATCAGCTTGGTGGGCGGGTAGGGGTGGTCGAAGGAGAGGCTAGGGTTGCTCCGGATGGTGAGGGATTCGTCTTCGAAGGAGAGGATGTCGACACGGTTGTTGTACTCCTCGATGAAGCTGCCGACGGCGATTCGATGGGGGCGATGGTGAGCTTGGGTGGTGAGGGAGGAGAAGGCCATGGCGTAGAGAGGATAGGGGGACTCATAGGTTACGAAATTCTCGGATCTGAGATGGGACTCCTGGGTCGAACTCCCCATGGTTGGGGGATTGAGAGTCGGTGGAAGAACCAGGAGCGCACGGTAGCGGGTTGCGGAACAAAATCGTGGAGCTTTGATCTTTCTTGGGTTGTTGATCAATCCCAAGCCGCCGGCGACCCAAGAACCTTTTTCCTCCAATTAGGGCTCAAAATCAGACAAAGATGTTACTGATTGGAATTCACGCTCTAAGGAGCCAAACTAGGGAGTACCAAGGCGAGACCCTCCATCAGAACAATCATGGACAACCCTCAAGTCCTTTCGAAATTATCTACAAAAACAAAAACAAAAAAACTCCAAAAGTTCCCATCGCGACTCCACACACCATGTGTGGTAACCTCCCTTGCTCTAGTGTCCACAACCTTCATGCGTAGGTGTTTTGCATTTACCTATGTCACGCAAAACAAGATCTACACACATTTCGATGGAACACGTGTAGGGTGTGACTACAATGTACCCTATGGGGGTCACCACCTAACCTTAGCCAGTCTGTCATAAAGTCAAGTGTGTAAAGCAGAAATACAAAGTAGGTGGTGGAGTAAACAAGAGGTCGTATATCGAGAAAAGTTCCAACTAAACAATTATGCATGCTTGTCTATTAAGAAAATAAAAAGAGATCGCGATTTAACAAAACATTAACAATTTCCAATGGCATCTCCAGAACCCATTTTGATCGATGCTCAAAATCCAAGTGATGTACCTGTTCACTATGAGGGGCTTGTCCATTGAGGATATCTAATCCAACCCATCCTCTATAAGGAGGTAGTCTACATATATAAGTATATTAGTATATACATGAATCTATAGTTATCCCCCCCAAGGCCACTCCCTCCTCACAGGGAGGAACTGCACATGCTCATTAGCTTCATCCTCACCTAGGAGGCAACTCATCTTCTCATATATATCTATACATATATATCCCTAATTATATACCTATATGTAGTCCTCTATACGCAACCTTTGTTCTCTTAGAGAGGAACATATCATATGTATATACTAATTCTCCATGTATAGCTAGTGCACACGTCTCAAGTTGAAACTTGCATAACAATGTTCCACACCTGCATATACATGGCAACACAAGGCTATACATATGTAATATCATCAAAGAAACCTCTAACATCATGATCAAGCCAGAATCATAATATGAAAGTGTGAGGACATATATATCACATCAAAAGTTTAACTAACATGATTCCAGAATTCAGACTCAAGGATAAACATATCAAATACCATTTAACAACAAAAGGACACTACTGGAAATATGGTATATACCAATGGACCAATAACAATGGTTTGGAAAGCCGTTGGTATAGGGTGGCTATACCAACAGGTTTGGAGAATCATTTGTATAGGTACCCAATATGGATCTATACAACAGTTTTCTAAAACTGTTGGTATACATTCTAATAATTTCTAGGACCTATACCAACAACTTTGAAGAAATGTTGGCATAGGTCTCATTTGGGTACTTATACCAACAGTTTTTGCAAAAATGTTGGTATAGACAAGACCATTTTTTGTATATTCATGTATAATAAAATTAAATTATTGAAAATTCATAATTATTTTTATACATACATATATTTATTTATCTAAATATATACATAAAAGTGGTGATGGGTTAGTGGTTAAGTTGTTCAATTGTAAGAGAAAGGTCTTAGGTTCACTACTCACCGCCATTTATTTTTGAACAAAACCAATAGTTTGCCAAAACCATTGGTATAGATATTTCTTAGAGAATTACTTACACCAAAGATTCTCAAACAATTGGTATGGATCACATATACCAATTTTTCATCCAAATTTTTGGTATAGGTTTATCTCGGTAGAAAATCACCCAACGACCCATCAAACCATTTGTATAGCCTTTTTTCCAGTAGCGGGAAATGCTGCAACTTACATTCTACAAAGGCAACCCTAACTTGGAAAATTAGATATGAATTCCACTTTAAAACCTACAAACAAGTCTATATCATGAAAACCCAATAGGGAAGCCCATAATGATGGATTATATATTCTCAACATGTGTGTATCAGGTCCAAATCATATTCTAGCAATGTTATATATAAAGATTTACAACAAGTTAACTCTCAAACATGTTATAAACAATGAAAAATATGTGAGGTAACATGTATCAAGGAGTAATTGACATTGGGACACATGACCATAAGTAAAGAGGCGCACATAAGTAATAATTCATCAAAATTCATAGAGGGACAAATTTTTTTAGCATAGTTTTATCATAGAAAAAATTATTAAAGATGTTTTTAATAGAAAACCATTATCCAGTCATCTCTTACTCCAACACATGACATTGAAATCATTGCAGGGCTACTGCCAAAGTGTGAAAACCATTTTTTAGGCTAACATAACAAGACTAATGAAAGGATAAAACCCAAAGGTTGAATTTTAAAAAGAATAGTGGGATGGTGGAATAGAAACAACATATTTTGGATGACTGGGAGTGGGGTGGACCAGATGCAGATCCAGATGGAGTTACTAAATGTCAAAACATTAGAAGGATGCTAGCGTAAGTAAGTGTAGGGAAAACTGAGGATTTATGAGATCTTTATAAGCCAACACTACTATTTGGGAGAGAAAGTTAAGGCAATGGATACACTTAACCAAATGGAGGATTTTCTATGAAGATTGGTTGAGTTGGACTTCATCCTGTAGAAATCGTATAGTGGTGACAACTAGAGGCACTGGTTGGGCACTTCTATTTAATGAGGGTTGATCGCTTGTGATCAGTGTACTAAGCTTTATAATCAACCTCTACTTTATCTGAATAAAATCAAAGAATCATTTCCCTATGGATTTGAGAGAAAGCATGAACCACATAATCTCTTATGTTTTCTTCCTATCATTGTTTCTATTGTCCTTTTTTTCTTTATCTTGAAGAAGGGTGTATTAGTGTAGTTATTTGGGAGTGGGTATTCTTTTATGTTTTGGAATTTGATGTAATATTTCATTCTAAAAATTTCCTTCCACTTTCATAATTTCTGGTGGAGTTGTTTCTGGTAGTTTTATCGGAAGCATGCCTCTCCTATTGGGTCTAATAAGTGGTATTAAAGATCAGGGTTGGAGTGATCCAAATGAATAATCCTTGACTGAGGTGTTTCATATCTTAGTTAAGTAGCAACATTCTTCCCTCGTTTTTGTAGGAGAACCACAATAATTCAATCCTAATATTTTTTCGTTAATTTTTTCATAAGTTAGTGGGAGTTCGTATATTCTTGGGGAATGGTGTCAGATAAGAGTAAGGTATGGTTGGAGAAGTTTAATGAAGTGAATTTTAGATTTAGAAAAATGTAGATAGAGGATAATATTATGTATAAAAACCTTGATCTTCTGTTAATTAGAGCTAACCAAAAGTGATGAAAAAGGAGGAATGAGAAATCAATTCGATTGATGTGAATGTTACTCACTCGGAATGTAGAGTACAACATCCAAGAAATGAAAATAATATCAGATATTACAATGGTCATAATTTACATGTATGATAATCCCATAATGATAATTAAGGTTTTCTTGCTAAAGAGACTTTTCAACATGAAAATGTTGGAAGGAAAATATGAAACCGATCATATAACAACTTCAATGTGATTTAGAGTTAGTTGGAGTCAATAAAGGGGGCCCTTGAAGATATGATTTGGGATCTATTGTTACTCTGTTCACTTATAGAACATTGGGATGTGATGATGACCACTATGAGTAAATATAATGGAAAAGATGACTTTAATTTTACAGATATTACCAACATTATATTGAATAAAGAAATTCATTTGGGGAGATCCAAACTTCATCTAGAAATGTGTATAATGAATAAGAGAGAGGAAGATATGCAACATGGAAAATTCATCAAAAGGGTAAATTTATGGGGATATGTAACAAGATTAGCTTAGTGGATGGTGATCCCTTGTGTTGGAATTGTGGGAGAAAATGACACCTGAAGAAATATTTCATTGAACTAAGGAAGAATTCTAGAAAGTATGCTTCAAGAAGTGGTTTTGGAAACCCTGTATCAGAAGATAGGGGTGGCTTAATCCTAAGTGCCACTACTTCATTGGGGTATTAGGTTATATGATCTAGAGATTCATTCTACTCAACTTATGATATGGGGAGTATGAGAAATTATTCTTTCAAAATACTTGGAAAGGTTCACCTTGAAGATGAAAATGATATCAAGATTATGGGGAAAATTAATGTTTCAATCCATAAAAGTAATGAAAACGCGTTGGAGTTTAAGTACATACGATATATTCTAGTCCACCGAAATAACCTAATTTCCATTGGGAAATTGGATGATGCAATTTTATCTAATATGTTTATGTATAGATCCTGGAAAATGTCATGTGGTTCCATGGTTTTTGAAAAGAGAGTGGAGGATGGAACTTTATACCTTAAAATAGTATCAGAAGGTGTAAATCATGATAAATAAATAACTTCCGCTAAGTTGTGGGATGATCTTTTAGGGAATCTCAGTAAGAAGGGGATGAATATCCTTACCGCCAAAGGATTGTTGAATTATGGAATCATGAAGTTTGGAACATGTGACGATTGAATATTAATAAAGTAGTGGAAGGTGTCCTTCCAAATGGAAGGAAGAACACCAAATCACCTAGAGTTGGAGTTGATCCACATTAATGTTTGGAGTTCGACCCTGGTGCACTCTCATGAAGGTTCACTATTTTACATGACATTAATCGATGATTTAAATGTTGAAAAAATGTTGGGATCCACAATTATTGAATGGATTGAAGATGAAGAAAATAAATAATAAAATAACAAGAAGAAGATCATAGGACACAACAATTTATTTGGTTCGAGAAATGATCCCTATGTCTATATAGAGGTAGAAATTTCACTATAACTGGGAGAAAAATTACAAGGAGATTTCAAGAGTTTCAAGAACACATATGAAATCCAACTTTAATTATATCATAAAGAATATGATTCAATTTTTCCACCAACCACATAGTAAGTCAATCGTGACACAGTGACCGATGGATGGAAGTCCACAAAGCTATAATACCACTATCTCCAAAGTCCAAGATACTATAGTAACCAAGACAAAGCCTGTATTATTATAGTTCCCTATCAATATTTCCTGGTCATCTCTACTACAATTTGGTAAGAGTTTCTATAGTGACCAAAATTTGTACTGGGGGCCTTCAACCCCCAAACCCCTGAGTAGGTGCATGCTACCCCTTAAAACCCTCAACAACCTCACCACAGAGGTTGAATCATGAGAGTTGTGGTCTGCTGTGTAGTCAGTGTCACTAGTATTCAATCCAACTTTATCCAAACAGATTGGGATACAATATTCTAACATCCACACACACAAATGCAGGTGTACTTTCTAAAGCACAAGTTTGAGTTGTTAAAGACTTTTGTTTGATTGAGGTCCATGGTGGAAAAAGTGATCGAAAGTAAGTTTAACTATATATGATCGGACAATGGTGGTTAGTATAGAAGAGGTGAGTTTTGGAAATTTTTCTAGCAGAATGTGATCCTATTCGAGAAGACCATTCCAGGAACTCTAGAACACAGTGGAGTTATAGAAAGGATGAATCAGACTATGGCGGAGAAATCTATGAGCATGCAGATTTACATGGTGTTTTCAAAAGGATTTTGGGAATAAAAAATGAACTATGTTTCCTATTTAATCAATCATAGCCCATATTTTCCAATTGGGTAGATACTATCAGAAAACCATTTGTTTATAAGGAATGATGATTTGAACCACCTCATATTCTTCAGTTCACTAGCTTATGTCCATGTTGATGCCAAGGAATGAGACAAGCTACAGTCTAAGTCTTGATCATGTTACTTTGTGATCTATGATGATGAATAGTTTGGTTTTTGAATTTTTATAATGATATTTATAAGGTTTTTAGAAGTAAAAAATATGATCTTTAATGAAGATATTCTTTAGAAGGATTAGATCTAAAAAATAAATTATGGTGAGTGTAAAGTATAATCAGAAACTGAGGTTCACCTGGATGGGAGTCTAGAAGGAAAAAATGTTCCAAAAAATCCAGGAAGAATGATAGTTTCAAAAAAACTAGTCTATCCTGAGGAGGTTTCAGAAAGTGGGCAGATTCTTATTGTGTTTCCAAGGCTTGAAGTACTAGAGAGTTCAAGGACCGTAAAATCTCAAGCACTAAAAGTTTATACTCTGGAACTTATAGTACCAGAATGAGCTAAGCTCTAGGGACAACTATAATGGTATACTCAGGAAATATGCCAAGTGAAAAGTTATGGAAGTACTTTTCATTATTTGTATATAACGGATGACAAAAATCTATAAATATTAGATGAGGAAAACAATTTGGAAGAACAAAATCATTGGGAGTTGGTGATTAGAAATGAACTCGATTTCATCCATGTGTCTAAAATAAGGGAGCTGATCAAAAGACCTGCATGGAAGAATGTAATGAAAAACTAGTGGGGTTTTCATCTAGAGTAAGAGGTATGTAAGGATAGAGTACATGGATATGCTAATTTTTAAGTGATTTAAACAAACACAACGTGTTGATTTCTTTGAGATTTTTTCTACGGTAGTTAAGCACACAACTATGTAAATTGTGTTAAATATGGTTGCTTCCAAAGTATTTCATCTAGAGCATATGAACATGAAGACAACATTTATTCATGGGGACTTAGATTAATAAATCTTTGTGGAACAACTAGTGGGTTTTGAAAATCATAAAAACCAGAACCTTGTGTGCAAATTAAGGCATAACCTTTATAGTCTGAATCAAGAGCTAAGGAATTGGAATCATAAGTTCAATGATTTCATGATGGAACAAAAGTTCATCTAGATCAATGTTGATCATTGTTGTCAATGAAAGGAATTTGATGATGGAAATTTCATCATCCTTTTACTCAACATAGATAACCTGATTATAGTGGTTTTAATGAAATAATGGATAGATATTCTAAAGAATGAGTTATCTAGAATCTTTGAAATAAAGGACTTGGAGTTTTAAAGGATTGAATAACAATTGAGAAGGGGGGAGGTGTTGAATTAGTTGTTCACTTTTTATAAGTTTCAAGACTTTTCAAAACTTTACCCCTAAACCTATTAAAATTTATTACCTTATTTCCATCTTGAAAATACTCATGCATGAAAAAGTAGGAATGAAAATAAATCACACATGATTTACGTGGTTCATCTTCAGTATCAGAACCTATATCCTTTCTATAGCCACTCCCATGGGTCTATGGAAATTAAATATTATGAATAAGTGAATAAAACTTGTGCTAACTACCATTAGACAAATTTTATCTCCTGATATGAATGATTATATTGACTACTATCAGTTTACAAAGTTTTATTAGAAAAAAATTGATCCACAACAAAAGTATAACACTATTGGAAAATAGAGCTATACCCACGGTTTTTCCCAAAACCATGTGTATAGGCACCCCTATACCAACGGTTTACCCAAAACCATGGGTATAGCTATTATATTGGAACCTATACCCACAGTTTTTGGAAAACCATGGGTATAGGTAAATTATGGAAACCTATACCCATGGTTCTGGGAAAACTGTGGGTATAGGGTAGTTTTTCAAGACATATACCCATGGTTTAACAGAAAACATGGGTATAGGTTTTATTTTTGAAGACCTATACCCATGGTTTGCAGAACCGTGGGTATAGATTTCTTGCCTTATGGCGCGGAAAAAAAATTCGCGGGGCCTAATTTTTTTTTCACAGGAACACCTATTCCCACGGTTTGGTACCTATAGCCACGGTTTATATAAATATATATAACTAAATATATATATATACCAATAATACATATAGTCTAGTGTTTATGTGTGGGAGGAATAAAAGAGTGGTTTGGGGATCAAATCCTGTGGCTGCTTTTTTTATCAAAGCTATATCCAGGGTTTTAAAACTATGGGTATAGGTGAATGACACAATGTAATGGTGTCTGATATGGTGGACTGGACCTATACCCACGGTTTCCTAAACCATGGGTATAGCTCTGGGGCTATCCCAATGCCTCAGAAGCCCACAGTTCCCTGCAACTGTGGGTATATCCTATACCAACGATTTTAGGGGCTATACCCACGGTTTGAAACCGTGGATATAAGTCAAATTTCCAGTAGTGTAAAAACTTTGTTCAATATAATCCATAAAAGTTCATGGGTCTGATGACCCTGAGTTCGATGGCCTTCATTATGATGAACACAATCCAATTGAATTAGTCCGATTGACTCAATATGATGCTACCTTTCTCAATCTATGCCTAGAGAAACTTTCTATATTATCTGGATAAAAAAACTTGTGTTTCTCAGGAACTACTCAAAACTCAATCTAAACTTCCTCAGTCTGATGAATTCAGTCCAATGAACTCAATATGATAGAATCAGTCTCAATATACATAACTAAAACTCTACTCAAATGATCATTCTAATCTTCCTTAGTCTAGTAAACACAATTTTCATATTTCCATTCTTCTAACGAGGTCTCAGTCTAAAAAGATAACTTTGACATGAATTCTACCGTTCTCTGTCTTTTTCTCTCACATGAAAAAGTTGAAAATTATGAATATACTGTGCTTCTATTTATAGGCAACTTATAATTGAAAGTGTAGAAAACTAAATAAAATTTCCCACTTACTCAAATTAAAAAACTATGAGATCTACATATATTTGAATTTCAAGTTTGACCACTTAAAATCTTCACAAATATTTTGAAATCTTCTTGAGTCTTATCCATAATTAGGCTTCTCAAAACTTCCTAACTTTTATTCAAAATAATAGAACTTCTTTACCTCATTAAGATAAACTTCGTTAGCTCGTTATGATGAAAATTTCTCAGCTTATTATGAAGGAACTTTATCAACTCATAATGATGAAAATTCCTTGGCTTATTATGAAGAAACTTCCTCAGCTCATTCCAAAATTGAATTTCCTCATCATAGTCAGTCTGATTGGCTTTCCTCCTCAGAGTCAGTCTAATTTAATTTTCTTCTTAGATTCAGTTTGATGGAATCCTCATAATGATGGAATTATCATTATGATGTAATTCTCGTTACGATGGCAAATTCACTCTACAACTTTGAAATTATACAACCCTTATCAGCTATAACTCATTCAGGATATTTGTTATAGTTAGATTATTTCACTATGAATTTAGTGGTTTTGATTTGATTATATAAATCACACTATAATTTTAGGGAATACAAATAGTGTTTTTTATTCTTATAGTCCAATGATTTTTTAATTAAGGAGGTGACTACATCATGATGATTAAAAATATTCCACAAATGTTATTAAATAAGAAAATGGTTTAATTTTGGGTATTGTGTATAATATCATAATGTTATCTATCATACAATTATCTACATAGTGAGGAATTATATTTGATAAGTTGGTTTATAAACACTTGGTAAATGTAATCATTATGTATTAATTCACATGATTATTCCATGATTTGTGTTGTGGTCTAGTTTTGAGATGTTTTAATGATGTGGATTCATGGTTGACACATGAGGTACTCCAAATAAATTCCTTAAGTCCATAAAGAATATCAAGGTTGACTAGATGACCTAGATTGATACTAACGTTCATATTAAAGTAGGAGAAGTTTTATATTTAAATTTTTTATTAAATTTGAAATTAAAATTTAAAATTCAATGAATAGAAAATAAAGTGTCTTTAGTGAAGAGGAAGAGTATGAATGGGGAGAAGAGAGAAAAAGTTTCCTAAAGTTGATGTGTGAAATAGATATAGAATAAGAAAATACCCCAATGATATGCTTAACCACTAATTATCATAATTTTATAAAGACAAATCTTTAGTTAGTGAAGATCAAAGTCTGGTTTTGAAGAAGATTCACTATATTGGTTTTTTACTGAGTTGCTTTTTTTTATTATTGTTAGAGGATCATATATTCATCTATACTTCAAGAGATCTTAGTTAAAGAAGGTCGAAGATTTTGGATGTTCTATAGGAAGTGTTTGAATAATAATATTCAAAGTTTCAATGATTTAATTAAATAAGATAAAGTGGTACTATGTTGATAACAAATTTGGAGATTCATGATGGCTATAAAAGATCAATGTTGTTATTTTGTTAAAGAGTTATCTTTATTATGCATGTGAGAAAATTGTATTGGCGAGGAGGGATTTTTATATTCAGGAGTTTCTAGTGTAATTTCCAAGATAAAATTACTTAAACAACACCTAAGCTAGTAGTTACATAGGACCTCTAGCGCACCTCCCCATACAACAGATGTCACGACCCATCACCTATGGCCCGTGTCATGACTACCCCAAACCTGCCTTCCATAGGCCAGGGGTTGGCGACTAGCACCAGAAAGGAATTTCCCTAAAATGGGAAGGCATTTCCTCAAAACCTATACACACACAGATAGGGTACACAACACACAAGTAAAACACAATGAAATAAGAAAGGTGAAACCAAAACTAAAAACCACCACAGAGTGTAAAAGAAAGTACTGAAGTAAAGGGGGCCAAAATACAAGCCCAACTAAAAAGGAAATATAACAAAAAGGGAAAACAGCTCCTGAGGTCGTCCGCCAAGGATCCTACCTGAAGGGTAGGTAGAAATCGTCATTGTGGCTCTCCACGTCTACCGGTCACCTCCATACACCATCTGTCAATCACCCTCAAGCACCGGCAAGCCCTGGCTCCTCAAGACTCAGTCTAGCTATCCACCATCTACACAAGACACAACAAGGTGCGGGCGAATCCTGTGCAGGGGTGAGTATAAAAATACTCAGTAGGGACCCCAAGACCCCCAAAGGTCTCTCAAAATTCTACAAATAAATAACCACAAAGCACGATCTTCATCACGAAGCACAAAGAAAAATACTCAGCTCAAACCAGGTATACAACTCAGTGTTCTGGAATAAAGATGATTAGTCTTAAGCTATATCATTTTATTATATTATGAAGTTTTCACAACTGAACCATGAAAGATTTGTTTCATTATTGATCCATAGAGGGTCTTATGTCGCTGATCTATGATGGGTTTCTCTAATGCTAGTCCTCATCGGATCACGCACTGCTGATCTACACAAGGTCGCTAGAATGATGATCCACACAGGGTCACTTATGATACTGATCCACACAGGGTCGCTATGGTGCTGATCCACACTGGGTCTCTATGATGCTGATCCACACAGGGTCTCTATGATGTTGATCCAAACAGGGTTGCTATGATGCTGATCCACATATGGTCGCTATGATCATGATCCACATAGGGTCTCTATGATTCTGATCCACGCAGGGTCTCTATGATGCTGATCTACAAAGGGTCGCTATTAAATTGATATCCAGCCATAGGATTTCCCGCACTCAGTGCACTTAAGTTCCGTAGAATCTTCTCCTAAAGATATCGGTCATACCTCAACTACCACAAAGTTCTAAAAAGGAGTAACCCAAAGGAACGCAATGTCGTAAGGGTTCCAACGCGATAGACAGTGCGTCAATCGAATGCCCGGTCTGTGAGTTATAAGCGTTTTAGTACTGAGAGACCGATTGGATTCATGTTCGATCCAACCCGGTCGTACTCCAACTTTCTCCAAAACTTAGGTGGAGTATCTCAAAAGTACCTTCCTATTCTAAGTATTCTAGAACCGTAGATGGTTCATCAAACATATGTCTGGTTTGTGAGATACAACCTTTGAAGTGTATCTGGGCCGATAAGGGTCCAGGTCCGGTCTGGATTGTCCTGACCCAGTCCGGGTCGGACCTAGCCCAGCCCGAACTGCCTAGGCTGGCTCGAGTGGGCTAGGCCACGACAGGCTCGGCCCGCTGGGCCGTGGACCAGCCCAGCCCACCTATTGGGCATGACACATGCGGGGGTATCTCCCCCTTCTGAACGGAAAAGGGTTTGTTCAGTTTTCAACGGTAGCGCCACATGGCGCTGCCCCCCTGTCAGCGGGACCCACGGGGTGCGGGTTCCCTCCACCATGGCTTAAAGCTACAACCTACCTTCACGGCACGTGACGACGCACTGCTCGCTGCCACCATGGATGGCTGATTCCGACTGCCCCTATTATCCGTCATGGCTCCTACGGGCGCCACCTCCCTCTGTAGCCGGTGAGACTTTCGTGGGCCACCTGGTGAGCTCCGATGGTTTGTTTTCCCTTACGATTGCATCTATGGGCCTCCCAAAATTCTTTCATCACTACGTGGCTACCAGTTTTTCCTTTCCATGTTTTTGCTCGATCACCCATAAAGAAACACAACCAAACCATGAATGACAGAGGGTCCGAGCCTTATTCGTTTGGCCCACACCCTCCACATTAGCATTATAACATGATAAGGATTATTTAATCATAAAATCTCATAAAGAAACCCTACATTATCCTCCCGCATTAAAGAATGATATGCCAATCAACCCGTTGGACGATTGACCTGTGTTCTTTATAATATTCATGAATGGGGTAAAAGGAAGGAATCAAGCATATAACTGCCTACCTCGAGTTCATTGGAAGGCATTACAGAAGAGGAAGGAGTGTTCATGTCCAAAGGTGTTCGTTGGCATTCGCCGTTACCCATCGTTTTCCCCAACGACTGTCGCTCGATCACATTCTTTATCATAATAGAAAGTTTCTGGCACTTCTCTAGAGGTTCCTCTCTTGAGTGACCAAAACTCATTCCTGAGATTTGTTTAAATAGACGTGAGGAACCAACCACGTTGCATAAAACTAATGCGGTTCATTAATGAACCCCATTTAGTGTTCCATTAAAACAACAAACATCAAGGTTACCCAACCCAAGGGTCAATTCATTGCATTACCTATTAACTCTGTGGTCCCAACACGTCACTCAATGGTTACAAAAAATATATAAAATAACTCATGGAGTTATTTTATTATTTTTTTGTAAAGTCAAAAAATTAAAATTTTCATCCGACCCATGTCGGTTAAAGTTAAGCTTCTCCTAAAAGAATCCCGACACTGTGAATTCAATGGTTCCCTCAGTTTTTTAATCTGAGCACCGGTTAAAAAGATAGAAATCACTGCCCACACGTTTACTTAATATACCTTAAAAAAGTTCAAAAATTATCAACAGTCACCCTTAACCTACACCGGTCAAGGTTAGGCTCTCCCTAAGGGGAACACGCCCTCATGATCTCAACTGTACTCTCAGATTTCCAATCCAAGTTATCATTTAGGAGTTATAGAATTTAACAATAAAATAATTGTTACTTAATTATTTTATTTGAGGCCAAAAACTAACTTCCATTGTTGGCCCGTGCTGGCCAATGTTAGGATCTTATTAAGGAAATCATACCCTCATGAGTTCAGTAGTGGTCTCAGATTTTTAATACAAGTCATCATTTGTGAGTTTTAAGCATTTGAAAAATAAAATAATTTTATTTAATAATTTTATTTATGGTTATTCCATTTTTGGGTTTTTCCACCAGAGGCCTACGCCAACTAAACTTAAGTCGCACATAGGATAAACCCACCATCCTAAATGGAACAGTACCCTTGGATTTCTGATTTGGGTACCCATTTAAGTGTTATTATACTTTTTCAAGAAAACTACTCACGCATGCTATTTTAAGCTTAACATTTTTTGACGGATCATTCCAGGCACTCCGGGCCTCGGAATCATGTGCCGTCATTTTTTCACAGTCTCGTAATAATCCCATATAATTAAAAAAATTATATGGAAATTCTGGTTCATTACATTCTCCCCACCTTAGGGCTTTACGCTCCTGAAATCCCAAACAAGGTCAAATCAAACAAATGAGGATACTGAGCACAAACCTAATCCTCCCACTCACTTGTGCTCTCCTAGAGGTTCCCGTGCTGACATCAAATTCACACCAGAGGGATTGACCATCCACGAATGACTCACTCCTGTCGATCCTCTATCTCCACCGAAAACTCTGTAAAAGTCACCCCATCATCAAAGTCCAACTCGCCCTAGTCAATAACGTGCAATGAATCATACACGCATCTCCTCAGCTACAACACATGGAAAAAATTATGTACCCAGTGCATCTTTGGGGGAAGATCTAGGTGGTACTCCACCTTGCCTACTCTGCTAAGGATATGGAAAGGTCCGATGAACCTCAGAGATAGATTGTCGCCCCAACCAAATCTCCACAATCCTCGTTGGGGTGAGACCTGTAGGAAGACATGGCCTCCCACCTCGAACTCCAAGGGCCTCCATCTCTTGTCAGTATAAGACTTCTTCCAGATCTGTGCAGTCTTCATCCTTTCCTAGATGATCTGTACCTTCTCTATGGTAGCCTGTACCAGTTATGGACCCATAAGTGCTAACTCCCCTGGGTCTGTCCAGCATAGTTTTGATCTGCAAGGTCGCTCGTACATGGCCTCAAATATAGCCATTTTGATGGTGGAGTGATAACTATTGATGTAAGCAAACTCCACCAGTGGAAGGTGGTCCTTCCAACTGCGGCCAAAATCAAGGACACAAGCACGAAGCATGTCCTCGAGTGTCTGTATGGTACACTCCATCTGACCATCTATCTGAGGATGGAAGGTGGTGCTCAAATGTAGCTAAGTCTCGAATGCCTCATATAATCTCTTCCATAAGTGGGATGTAAAACGAGCATTGCGATCTGAGACAATCATCAATGGAACCCTGTGAAGTTGAACAATCTTCTGTACATAGAGACGTACCAAGCCCTCTACTGATCCCTACTCTCGGATGGGTAGGAAGTGGACCGACTTGGTGAGTCAGTCAATGATCACCAAGATGGAATCATGTCCCCTGGACGTACGTGGTAGCCCTATCACGAAGTCTATGGAGATACCATCCCACTTCCACTCTATTACCTCAAGTGGTTGTGCTAAGCCTACTGGAACCTGATACTCAACCTTCACTTACTAACAAGTGAGGCATTGTAAAAAGAACTCTTCTACTACTTTCTTTATCCCTGGCCACCAGTACTGACGCCAAATATCCTGGTACATATTCTCCACACTCAGATGTACAGCCAAAGAAGATTTGTGGAACTCCCTCAACAACTCCTCTCATAACATCATTGGTACCATGGTGTGTCCTCTGAAGAGAATGACGTGATCCCTACCTTCATAAAATCCTTTAGGATCCTGTCCTGAGGATATCTGAGCACGTCGGGCCTTGAAGTCCATTTCTCCATTCCCTAGAGTTTAGACTATCTCTAAGTCATAGTTTTGATGGAACTCCAACCATCGCTGTTGTATCAACTGCTAAAAATCCTACGAGCACCTTTCCATCCACACGAAAGGATAATCCCTTTTAACTAATTGATGTTCCCATCGATCCTTTGGTAGTGGGTACTCATTCTCCACAACCACTTAGTTAAAGTTCCAGTAATCCAAACATAACCTCAAACACTGGGTCTTACTAAGAAATACCTCTGCAAGTCTCCCAACTATACTCTCAGCTCCCGGAGCTCCGTGGGAGCCATTCTATATGAAGTTGTAGATAATGGTTCCATCCCTGGTTACAAGCCAATGCAGAAGTCCCTCTCCCTGTGGGGAGGTAATTATGGAAACATTTTTAGAAAGGATGTTCCCGCACTCTACCACTACTATTTGGAATTGAAAACTCAAAACTTCTGCTACCACAAGGGTAAGGATGACTAACTCAAGAGTGATTGACTGCACCCTCCTATGAATGAGTTTATCCCATGCTGCATAGGTTTCCTTTTTTTCACCAACCAAGGAAAACCTCATTCCAATGCTGTAGATATACTACATCCTTTTGCCTAAAATAGTCAATCTAAGCATAAACTGTGGATGACCAGTCCATACCCAAACTAACTTTGTAAGGCCTCGATGCTGCCACCAAGAGGTTCCAACTAAAACTCTTTCCTCAAGGGTAAGATCACACCATCAGCATAAGTGTGATTATCGAGTCTCCTCCCATAGGTTTCTCCAGACATAAGGGTCAAGTCAATGGTTTAACCAGAAACTCTAGGTATTGAACAAGATTTGTGACAAGAAGGAATGATTAGTACCTATGTATATTAATATGGAATCTAGTAGTAGACACATACTGTACCTCGAATCATTCCTAGAGCCCTTGGGTCACACTCCTTGACCATATGGAGCTACTCCCTTCACCTGTCCTCCAGCACCCTGAGCCTGATGGGGACCACATTGGGGTGGTGGTTGTAACATGTCGAAATGTATACCACCTCCTACTACTCTCCTAGATCCTATTCCACATATGCTACCCTATAGATTTATCTGTCTTATCACTTCCTCTTCTTGAAACATTTTACACATCCAAGTCAATGAAACTGACGTCGGTTTCCTGCTTTCCCACTGCTTACATTCACTGGATGCATCTATTCAGCCAAAGAATTTTCAACTACAATGGTTCTCTCTATCATCCTAACATAAGTAGGAATGCACAAAGGAATAATGATGGATTGTATGTCCATAACCACATCTCACTCGGAGGTCCGAGCCTAGAAGCACTGGTCGTATTGTATTCATTGAGTACCTATAATGGTCGATACACCTCGATGAATACTCAATTAACAACATGTCATCCTATTAAAACTTTAGAAGCTATTAGGAACACAAAACCCTTACCTTTTCATGGCAAGATACCCCCTTCTCTGAGGAAGGTTCTCAATCTCTTTACATGAAAATAGTCACCTCATCGTAAGATAGGGGTAATCTAAACCCTGCCATCACCCTACTGAGCCACGTAGAATGCTCACTACTAGGACCACCATCAGATATAATGGTTCCCTATCTAGATGAAAAGTCGGTCACCACCTCAGGCCAATCCTTAGGTGCTTGTGAGTCGGGATCGCCTCGGAACCTGAGGGGTATCTGTCATCGAAACTCATGTAAGGCACTTAGCCTACATATGTCCTCTACCGATAGCACTGGTAGTAACTGCTAACCAATGGGTAGTGGTATTGCTGGGACACTTCCCGAAGGTACCATCTTGGGAAATAGTCCATGTATTGAAGCTTCATCACTCTGTAGACCATCCTCATGGTCACCCATTGGAATCCTGGATGGCTGTCTATGTGGAGACATCTTGAAAGAGAATCAAGATAAACCATAGTTAATAAGTTATACCTGGTGAGCTGACTTAAAAGTGATCAAAATAAAAACATTTCAAAAACACACGCAATCAATGTTTTCGTTTACTGAGTTGGAAAACAAAATTCAGGGTCCTGGTGTATGGATACGTTGGCCGCTGCACCAACACTGGACTCCTTAGGATGAAATTAGAACTCAAGACACTTAACACTATTGCTCCATTGAAAACATAGACTCTCATTTATTCTGGTAGAACTGACCATCCTTTAATACCACTTTGTCATGACCCATCCCCCAAGTCCCATGTCGTGACTACCCCAAGACCACTTTCCATAGGACAGGTGTTGGCGACTAGCACCAGAAAGGAATTTCCCTAAAATAGGAAGGCATTTCCTCAAAACCTGTACACACACAGATAGGGTACACTGCACACAAGTAAAACACAATGAAAGAAGAAAGGTGAAAACACAACTAAAAACCACCATAGAGTGTAAAAATAAGTATTGAAGTAAACTGGTCTAGAATACAATCCCAACTGAAAATGAAATACATCAAAAAGGGAAAACATCTCCTGAGGTTGTCTACCAAGGATCCTACTTGAAGGGTAGGTACAACTCATCACTATGGATCTCCACGTATATCAGTCACCTCTATACATCGTCTATCAATCACCCTCGAGCACCGTTAAGCCCTGACTCTTCAAGACCCAGTCTAGCTATCCGTCATTTGCACAAGACACAACAAGGTGCAGGCGAAGCCCGTGAAGGGGTGAGTATAACAATACTTAGTAGGGACCCCGAGACCCCCGAAGGTCTCTTAGAATTCCACAAAGGAATAACCATAAAGAATGATATCAATCACAAAGAACAAAGAAAAATACTCATCTCAAAATAGGTATACAACTCATAGTTCATGAATAAAGAAGATTAGTCTTAAGCTATATCATTTTATTCTGTTAGGAAGTTTCCACAACTTAACCACGAAGGAGTTGTTCCATTGTCGATCCACACAGGGTTGTATGTCGCTGATCCATGATGGGTATCTATAAGGCTAGTCCTCATCGGGTCGTGCACTACTGATCCACACAGGGTTGCTAGAATGCTGATCCACATAGGGTCGCTTATGATGCTCATCCACACATGGTCGCTATGATGCTGATCCACACAGGGTCGCTCTGATGCCGATCCATACAGGGTCGCTATGATGTTGATGCACACAGGGTCACTATGATGATGATTCACACAGGGTCTCTAAGATCCTGATCTACACAGGGTCTCTATGATGCTGATCCACACATGGTCTCTATGATGCTGATCCATATAGGGTCACTATTCAATTAATAGCCAGCCATAGGATTTCCCACACTCGGGGCGCTTGAGTTCTGCAGAATCTGCTCCTCAAGATATCAGTCATTACTAAATTAGCACTAAGTTCCAAAAAGGAGTAACCTAAAGAACCGCCATGTTGTAAGGGTTCCAACGCGACAGATTTCACATCAATCAGATTCCCGGTCTGTGAATTATAAGCATTTTAGTACCAAGGGCCTGGTTGGATTCGGGTTTGATCCAACCTGACCATACTCCAACTTTATTCAAAACTCAAGTGGAATATCTCAAAAGTACCATATTATTCCAAGGATTATAGCTTTGTAGATGGTTCATCAAATGGACGTATGGTTTGTGAGATACGACCTTTTAAGCATATCTGGGCCGATAAGGGTTCGGGTCCGGTCCGACCCCGCCCGCCTCAACCTGGAACAACCCGACCCGGTCCGGGTCTGACCCGGCCCAGCCCGAACCGGCTGGGCTGCAAACTAACCTAGCCCGCCTACTGGACGTGACAGACATGGGTGTCGCTCCCCCTCTTGAACGGACAAGGGTCCGTTCGGTTTGCATCGGCGGTGCCATGTGACGCCTCCCCTATCAGCAGGACCCGTAGGGTGCATGTCCTCTCCACCGTGGCTCAAAGTCGTGGCCTGCATCTGCAGCACACGACAACACGCTGCCCGCTGCCACCGTGGCCAGCTGACGTCGGCCACCCCTACTGTCTATCGTAGTGCCTATGGGTGCTGCCTCTCTCCGCAGCCAGCGATACTTCTGCATGCCACCGGGTGAGCTCTAGTGGTCTGTTTTCCCTTCTGATTGCATCTACGAGCCTCCCAGAATACTAATGTCACTACGTGGCTCCCAGTTTGTCCTTTCCACGTTGTTTCTCGATCGCCCACGAAGAAACACAACCAAACTAAGAACGACTGAGGGTCAGTGCCTTGTTCGTTTGGCCCGTACCCTCTATATTAGCATTATAACATGGGACAAATTATTTAATTATAAAAACTCTTATAAAGAAACCTCGCATTATCCTCCTACATTAAAGAACAAGACACGGATCAACCCATTGGACGGTTGACCCATGTTGTTTATAATATTCATGAATGGGGTAAAAGGGACGAATCAAGCATATAACCCCTACCTCGAGTTCATTGGAAGGCGTTGCGGAAGAGGAAGGAGTGTCCATGTCTGAAGGTGTTCGTCGGCGTTAGCCATCGCCCATCATTTCCCCCAACGACTGTCACTCGATCATGTTCGTCATCAGAGCGGAAAGTCATCGGTGCTTCGTTAGAGGTTCCTCTCTTGAGTGACCAAAACTCAGGCCCGATCTTTATTTAAATAGACACGAGGAACCAACGACGTTGCATAACATTAATGCGGTTCATTAATGAACCGAATTTAGTGTTCCATTAAAACATAAAAACATAGAGGTTATGAAACCGAAAGGTCAAGTCATTGTATTACCTTTTAACTCCATGGTCCTACCACGTCACTCAAAGGTTACAAAAAAAAAGTTAAAATAACTCATGGAGTTATTTTATTATTTTTTTGTAAAGTCCAGAAATTAAATTTTTCATCTGACCCTTGCTGGTCGAAGTTAAGATTCACCTAAGAGAACCCCGACGCTACAAATTCAACGGTGCCCTCATATTTTTAATCCGAGCACTGGTTCAAAAGGTAAAAGTCACCACCCACACGTTTACTGAATGTACCTTAAAAAAAGTTCAAAAATTATTAACAGTCACCCCCGACCTGCACCGGTCAAGGTTAGGCTCTCTCTAGGGGAACAAGCCCTCACAAGCTCGAATGTACTCTCAGATTCCCAATCCGAGTTACCATTTAGGAGTTATAGAATTTAACAATAAAATAATCATTACTTAATTATTTTATTTGCGGCCAAAAACTAACTTCCACTATTGTTCCGCGTCATCCAATGTTAGGATCTTTCTAAGGAAAGAATACTCTCAGGAGTTCAGTGGTGGTTTCAGATTTTGAATCTGAGTCACCATTTGTGAGTTATAAACATTTAAAAAATAAAATAATTTTATTTAATTATTTTATTTACTGTTATACCATTTTCGGGTTTTCCCACCAATGGTCTGTGCCAACTAAACTTAAGTCGTGTCTAGGGTAAAAATGCCATCCTAAACACAATGTTTCCCTTATATTTCTGATCCGGGCACCAGTTTAAGAGTTATTTCACTTTTTCAGGAAAACTAATCACACACACTATTTTAAGCTTAACATTTTTCAGTGGATCATTCTAGGCACTTAGGGCCTCGGAATCACATGCCGTCAATTTTCACAGTCTCATAATAATCCCATATAATTAAAAAAAATTATACAGAAATTACAGGTCATTAAAATGGAGGTTATTAACCAGTAGTAAGAATATAAGATCAATGTTTGGGAGACTGTGCTCTCAATATCATTTCCATAAATAATAATAATTACCCAAACATCATACCCAAACACATAATATAGTATTCATATGGTTTTTTTCTAAAATAAAACCATAATATAATACATACCCATGCTAGTAAAAATGAATAATATAATTCATACACCACATATGTCGCAATAGATCTCTCATCAAGCCAATCCCATAAAAAAATAAAAAAATAAAAAAATGAAAAAATATTCTCCACTAACAACTCTTTATCCTCACCTCAATCTCATATCTAAAACCTATAGAGCACCTATAGCTTGAACCCCTATTCAATATATACTGTAACCTACATACCATACATGAGGTATTCACGTCCATTGGGGATGAAAAATACATCTTAATAGGGAACCACTAAATGGTTCCCTAATATATGTCATAATATACCAATTTATGCATGAGAAAAATAAATAATTAATAATACACACTTTATATAAGAATACACCCAATTTTGGTTATCACACACTAATAAAGACACCATGAACCTCAACCAAACCTAATTTTTTACCATGCTGGAAGTAAGAGTAATCTGAAACCATAAAATCATCTCAAATAATATAGGAAGTGGTACTATGGAGGGTGTAACATATCCAAACTCCTATGTTATTTGACAAATACCCTATTACTTAGGGTAAGGTCTATGATTGATTCTCATACTGACACCTTATCACTTAGGGTAAGATCTCAAAACCATGTATCGTACCAATTCCCTATCGCTCTAGGTGAGGTCTCATAACCACATATCATACCAACACCCAATTACTTAGGATTATGTTTTATACCAAGTCACATACTAACACCCTATCACTAAGGATGAGGTGTCAAGATAATTCCCATAAAACACCTTATCACTAAGGGGGAGGTATCATGCTAAGTCCCATGCCAACACCCTATGAATCATGGTGAGGTATCATACTATGTCCCATTCTAATACCCTATAACTCAGGGTGAGGTCTCATACCATGTCCTATTCCAGCACCCCACCACTTAGGTTGAAGTCTCACACCATGTCCCATAACCCCATTTTATTGATCAAGCCACACCTTTTAAATATTTATTTTAGTATTTTATAGAGTTTTTACCTTTAATTTAATTTAATTATAAATAAATGGTTTTAATTTTTTATTTTCTATTTATTCTAGAATTTATTGTAAATAGGTTTAATATTCATTATTTTTATTAATTATATGAATGTGTAATTAATTTTAATTAATAATAAAAATATGAGTTTTTTATTAATTTAAAGAACTATCTAGAATCAATGGAAGGTTCATAAGATGAGTTCGAAAATTTAATAAAAGTACAAAATTATAAATAATTTGAAAAAGGGAAAGACTCTTACAAATGGGTTACCCATACATAAGATTAATTTTGATAATTCAGAAAGGTCCTACACTTATTCACTGAGAAGTGATTGAAAATTTATCAAAGACATATATAAGATACCTTTTTAGAGGATACATAAAAGTCATTTTTATAGGTGTATGATATGTAAAGGTCACCTCATAGATATAAGGAATATATAAAAGTACATTCCATTTTTATTGCGGGAAACCTGCCCATATACACAGGTTATTCAAAGATGTGTTGATACATATTGGTATTACCATTTCTCAAATCATGATTTACTTGAGTGTGATCCATATATAAATTTAACCCTAGGGATATTATGACATGTAAAGGTGCCTAATTATTCCATGAGGATGAAGAAACTATTATGTAAGGGTATTTTCAAGCTCCTGGTAAGGTATAAAGGTAAATTACATTTTCATAGGGATTGAGATTCCTGTATGTAAAAGTAATTTTTCATCCAAGTGATATATAAAGGAAAATATATTTTACACGGGAATTAATCACTAGATGAATACGATTCCTTTTGTTGATACATAAGGATCCCTTTGTAGATATGTTGACATGTAAAGGTTCTGCCCTTTATCAAAATATATTGGGTTCAAATATGGAGGGATACACAATGGTTTTTTAATCGAAGAAATATAGATTATGTACATATGTAGGATTCAATAGTGTTTTATATAGTACACAACCTCCCATATTTTATAAGTTCATATCGAATCCATGGATCAAAGAGGAGGATACATGGATCCTATTTGAGGCCTGGGGGACTATGAGAATATTCTATTGTCATTTATTTTCCAAATTAGGAAATGAATATTTTGAACTCATAAATGGGGCATGATTTGATATAGGGAAAGGGATTATAGTGGAATCAATAGTATCCATCTATCACCCAAGAATTTTAAGGAATTACATGCTATATATATTGGGGAGATAGATCTTTTTATATTGCATAAAGACCATTCAAGATTTGAAAGTGTTCTTAAAAATTCATCCCACCTCTATAAAAGGGAATGGAACTCACTATAATGGTTATTGAATTTTGATTCATTCTATTAATAATTAGTGTATATTTTCCAGTGATGAAACACTTGGATGATTATGGATGAGCTAAGGTGACTTACCATACCCTCTAATAAATAATTTGTATTTTTAATGTTAAATTCTCTCTATCACAATCTTGCTAGAAGTGTTTTTTTGTTATAGAAAGTAAGAGGTTTATATAATTTATTTAATTTTAAATTATATTCCTTTAATCTTAGTTTTCATAAACCACCCCTTTGATTGTGGGAAGTAAGGATTAGTTTAGGTGTGATCATATATTTTTAATCACTTGGCCAAGAAAAAATAGAGAATGCATTGATTATTTTCTTTCTTTTATTGAGACAAAAAAACTAAGTGTGTGGAATTAGTTGAGGTATTATCTAATTAGTGAGAGAGTGGGAGATTATAATATAAGAGAATTATGATTTAACAGGATAGGTGATGTAATATCTAAGGTGTGACAACTATTATCTCATAAATTTTACAACTCTTCTTTATTTACACTAAAGTAAATAGATTTGGTTCTCTATTTCCAAATAAAAACCAAACCCATACACAAAAAAAAAGAAACATTGAGGATCCCACATATTTATGATACAACCTGAGTTACACAGTGTACTTCATTTTACTTCGGTTAAAATTAATATTTCTTGACTAACCCACAATAGTCTCATTAAGAAACTGGTGTCATTACTGGGGAGACAAGCTAATCTTAATTGTGTTTTATTTTTTTTATCTTGTTTGAAATATTTTTATTGTATGAATATATCTATTTATAATTTTCTATTTGGTTTTGATATAGAGGTTAAGAGAAGTCATATGGATAAATCTAGAAACAAAAGTATCATTGAGAATTTGGAACGAAAATTTATGATAATACCATTAATAAACTATCAATCCACATATCTTTATTCTAGAGTTTTAGTAAATAATGATTATATAGAATAAAACATGTCCTAATTAAACAAAAAACTTATAGAATTATGCACACCAAACTTTAACTATCCAAAAAATCAACTAGTCTTACCAAATAATCAATTCAATTTTGAGTTAATGAATGGTCTAATCCAACTACTAACTATGTTTCATGGTTTGGTAGGTGAAGAACCTAATAAGAATATGAAATAATTTGGTGGTGTGTGAATCATATTAAATTCTAAAATAATTTCAATATATCAACTCAAATAGAAGGAATTACCATTCTCCCTTGAAGATTTAGTAAAGGAAAAAATACACAACCTTCATCTAGGAGAGGTAACAAGTTAGGATGAGCACCAAATATCCTTTATTTAGAAGTTTTCCCCAATTAAAAGTGTACATCACTAAGGAAATAGATTTATGAAATAAGGTAATCTAGTAGAGAGGCTCTTTATGAGTATTGGGAGTAGTTCAAGAAGTTTCCTACTAGCTGTCCACATAAAACCATATAAAATCACGATTTCTTGATATTATTCTATGAAGGCCTTCTAGATAGTGATATGAATAAAATATATGCTTCAATAAGAGGATTCATCATAGATAAATCTTCAACTGAGGCTAAGTATTTAATAGGGAATATCTCCCAGAAGTCTCAACAGTTTGGTATAAGGACTACTACTAAAGGTGTGAATAAGGTAAAGAGTTATAAATATCATTTACTTGAGTCTAGAAATGAAGAACTAACCACTATTATGAGATAGTTAACAATGAAAAATAATAATTAAGAACTATAGACATCTACTTTGGCCTACTAATTGTGAAATTATTTGGAGAATTTCATAGATTACTAACCTCAAGTGCAAGACATCGAGATTTGTGTTGCTATGTACTAGAGATAGTTCAAAAAACCAGTGAACAACCAAGGTTACAAAGATTAATCAATAGTTCATCATGGTTTTAGAAACCAAAAACCATTGAGGAAATCATTCCAGTATAATTTCCAATAAACATACCATCCACCACTATTCTAAATGAATAATTCTCATCCTTTAAAAAGTTATCAAACCTAAAAAAAGTCAATATCCATCCTTGAAGGACCTACTAATACAATTGTTGGAGTGCCAAGGTAATAAAAAATATACTTTTATAACCCATGAATCTAATCTTAAAGAGTTAAATAGAATATATGGAAAAAATATTACTACTTTCAATACACTGTTAAATCTAGGTTTAGATAAAATCCTAGCTTAATTAATTCATAGCCGAAAGAGAAATGAAAGTATTATTTCATTAAGAAGTGTAAAGGTAGTAAAAGGTAGTGAGGATTCCCTATTGGAACCTAAACCTGAAGTTTAATAACTATGTGAAGAGGAACAAGATCCTAAGTAGAAATATGTGGCAGCACTTATCGAGACAAAAATAGTAAAGAAGGATAAAGTAAAATTCAAGATATGGGAGATTTCTCAACTATTACTACCCTTTTATTCAAGTATATTTCTACCAATGAAATAAAATTAAGAGACCCTATAGAAAAAACTGTTTTTATACCTTCAAGAAGGTAGATATCAATATCACTCTAATAAAAGAAATCAACCAAATTTCTAGGTATGAAAAATTTCTCAAAGTTCTATGCACCAAGAGGAGAAGGCTATATAGAGATGAAAAGGTAAGCTTAGGTAGGAATGTTTTTAAGTTAATCACTATAAATTTATATAAGAAATGTTAGGATCTAGGTAATTTCACTATTCCCTACACTATAGGAAAATGACATTTACCAATACTTTATGTGATTTGGAAGCATCGATCGATGTTATGTCTCACTTGATATTTTCTTCACTATAGATGTGAGAGTTGAAACTAACCTAAGTGGTTATATATCTATTAAATAGGTCTACTAGATATCATGTTAGAGTTTTCATAGATATATTAGTAAGAGTGATGGGTATTCTATTCCTAGCTAATTTTTATATCCTGAATATGGAAAAAGAAAGTGGTACTGCTCATTCTGCTATTATTCAAGGGAGCCTATTCCTAAAAACTAAAAGAAGAAATATTAATTTACATAAAGATCCTATTTATATGAAATTTTGTGAAGAAATTATGAACTTCAATTTCTTATTGTTAGTCCCATAGGATCGTGTAGTCACTCTGAGAGGTGGAGGGGGTGAATCAGGGGTGGCCCACTTTTTACCAATTAAGTGAAAATTAATTTTTTTGCCTTTAAGTTGATCAAACCTATGTCATTGGTTAGGATATATGGATATTTAATATGTTACCTCTATAGTTACCCCTAATGAAATATAGATAATGTAAAGAACATATCACACAAGGATTTTTACAAGGTTTGGCCCTAGTGTGGGAAACTCAATCCTTGATACGTTTGGTTATTATCCTGATACATAGATTTTAATTATTCTCGTAAGTGTTATAATAGGGAAAGTTTTTATATTTAACCCAAGAGTACAATTTTTATCCAAAACCCTGAAAAAATAATATTAAACATGTAGTGATATATCTACAAAAAAGCTCCTTCCAAATATTCATAGGAATGATGGTGTGGATATATAGGAACCCTTAATCTGTAAAGGTTCTTCACAAACTTCCTCATGGATATAAATTATACTACCTTTTATCTTCCTATAAAATTACATACATGTATACCTATCCTCTACTTCTAGTATGATGAATTTATAAAGATCTAAAACATACTTTAACTTCAATGTTTTGAACTTTTACTGGATGCACTTGACATTTTTCTAGCTCTCAATCTCTGGTCAACTAATTATATTGATCTTACTCAACTTCTTCAGAACTTAAAGTGTTAGTATTCTTAAATCTATGACCCAACTTAACTTTTATTAATTTTAGGTTGGAACTCTATATAAAATTTTTCTCTACTAAAAAACAATGCTCTTTTACTTTTTATCTAAATCAATCAATTGACTTGATCTAAATGAGCATGATTTTTTTATAGGCTCAAGATTTCTTGATAAGTTTGGTGATTTGAAATCTCCAAAATCCAAGGCTCTACACATTAACATTTTTGAATGCCTTCATATATATTATAAAATATCAGAGTCAAGTAAAATATCATCAAAATCTAACATCAACCCTTATTTAAATTATTCCACAAATTATGGCTATAATCAAGAACTTCCTTCTATAAAAATTGATATTTGAATGTCCAACTTAGCATTATCATAATTATTCAACTTTGTAAAAAATGAAAAGTCCCTTAGTATTATCCAGTTATCTTACATTCATACCCTTTAATAATTTCTCATATGAATTTTAATTTACACATTATTTTAGAAATATTCACCTGGTATGCATTTGAATATCATTATTTATTTTTAAATGATCAATGATCCTGATCACCTTTTATCCATCGAACACAAAAACTCTCACATGAATGCACATATTTTTTTATTTTTTTGGTAAATATGTGTCTATAGACTTAAATTATTTCAATATAGACTTTATTATGTATGACACTACTAGAAAATTAGGTTTTTTCAGCCCTGTACATGGGTGACCGACTTAGGCAGTCACTAATGATTTGAAATAGTGACCGCCAAAGGCAGACGCTATAGTTATGTAAAAAACCCTATCTCCACCTACTCCACAAACCTATTCACTCAACCCCCAATCATTATCACACTCTCCCACGAATCCCTCACCCTATACCCACCACCTCTATAGTCTCTCACCACTGCACCTCCAGATCCCTCCACTGATCCCCCACCCAGCTCGCACCCCCTCCCCTGATTGCACACCCTCTCTCATAGATCCCTCACCCTATACCCACAATCTTCACCACTACTCGAAGCCTACTATTAATCCTGCTGATACCGCTCACTTATCACCACCGATCTTTCTCCCATTTTCAGCTAATGTCAATCTAGGATAATCCCACCACCACAGTCGATCCCAATTTCTTTAGTCTCCACTACCCCCATTTTCTCCACACCCTATCAATCCCTTAATCTCCAGGTTTGTGAGGTAACCTCATTTTCAATATGTATTCTTGATTTGTTGAAAAAACTCTCTATTTTAGAGTTTCAGGATTTTCATCTGTAGATTCTATAGACAAATAATTTGTATGCACACAATAATTCTAGAAATTTTAATTATTATGTTATTTATGTGTTTTATTTTATATACTACTTCTTCTTTGTGTAGTAAATTTTCCTAAATTACATTTTGTATTTAATATATATGATTATATTTAAGAATTAATGAGATTACATGATGTTGTGTGAACAAGGATACATGTATAAAATTTCTATATTACATTATATTTTATATGAAATATGGGCTATAAGTTTATAACATTACATGATCAATTATATCACATAATCTTAAATATATTTTAACACATGGGTTATTACTAGTGAATGAAGATTGTATGCATCACTTGTTTCCTAATGTATTTTAATTGGGAGATATTTAAGTTCATGATGAAGAGGCACTATCTAATACATGTTTTATTCAATATTATATTAGAATAATAATATTATAATTTTCTTTTATGGTTTGAGTGTAAGAATTAGTGTATAATTCCTATTATGACTCAAGTAAAACTGATGTTGCAACTCATAATCATATTAATTCACATGTAGAATGCACCATTGTAATAAAACTATATATTATTTCATAACACGATGAATTATATAATGAGTGAAAGATGACATTACAATAAAACTGATGTTAGAATAATTCAAATCATGATCTGTTAGCTCCAATTCAATACAGGCAAACCAACTCATGATTCTAGACCACTAAAAAAAGTGTATCCAGGATGCACACTGCATTACCCCCAACAAAGAACAATAATGCCAATGTAAGATCTTTCACCATTTAAATATACTCCCATGGATCACAACACATGATCCAAACTCATTCTTATGTGAAAATCATCATGATACTATGTTTCCTAGTGGTTTTGAATTTTAAATTTAATTCATTATATTCTATTAATTTTACTCACTACAATCATTTAGTGATTATTTCATAGTATCTAACATTGTTTTTTTCAATGTGTTTCAATGTATTTTTTAATGGTTCAAATTAAATAAAGTTTGGATGTTTCAATAGTTATGTGGAATAATATGTCACTACTAGAAATGATCTAATAATGACCGACATTTGAATTTAAATTTTTCTAATGAAATTCAATTATTTAGGTATACTAACAATGTATAAGTTAAATAAATATATAATACTTGGTTTCACATATTGATTGAGTGTATCCATCTAACCTTATATTTCTATTAAATAATTTAAAAAAAATCTACATTTCAAATTTTAAAAATACATTATCTACAAGGATTTTTATGTCTAGTTTGATCCTGATTTGTTATTATACTATCATATTATAATATTCAATATTATATAAAAAAATTCTAGATGTATACACAAAATTTAATTCCTTATTTATTAATATTTGGATTATAAGTTGTATATACTACTGTAATAACCATTACTTAATTGGATGATGGTGTTATTATGAATCTTATTAAAATAATGATTATTAGGATGGATAGTTGGAATAAATTTTATATAAGTGTATATATATGATAAATAGTTCACTATGATAAAAGTAAGGTGGTGAAGGATAAATAATATCAATAAAGTGATGGATAAATTAAAATATTTATCATATAGATAGAGAATAATATCAATAAAGTGATAGAGAATTCATATATTCCTCCTCCATTTTCTTTTCATAAAACCATGATTCATGCATGTTTTTTTAGTTTTAGAGAGATTAAATATTAAAATTACCAATTGTATTATTACTGGTGTTTATATTTTTTTTATTATTTTCTCAACCACATTCAATTCAATTTCTTATTCTTCCATAAATATTCTTGTCACATTTGACCATGATTTCTTTTTAAGTGAAATTATTTTTCATGCGATATTTTCTATTTATTCTTACCCAATCATTTGATATAAAGATTTAATTGTTTTTCACTTTAAAAATACCTTCAAAAGCACTAAATTGGTACACCATCTCTCTTAACCTCCCTCTATATGTAGTTTTACATTTCTAGATATTACATGAGATGAAATATATTGGTGATAACTTGGTAGGTTTCTACAACTATACATCAATTATCCCCTTAACCAGACTAAATTAGTAATATTTTTTCTTTACTTTTGATATATATATATATATATACCTCCAACTTAGCATCAATACAATTTCTTTCTTAAACCATATTTTTTATTGTATCTAAGGTATTACATAGATGTAATTAAGGTTTTCTTAGGTAAGAATTTGTATTACAGTGTGTGATATATTTCTTTTTTCATCTTATTTTTCCTTATATTATTCCCAAAAAAAATCTTGGTAATAAATAATTTTAATTTTGGTTTATAAGAAATCCATGTTTGTATTTTTTTTAAAATTTTTGTCATTATATTGTTCCATGTTTTTCTTTCATATTTAATTTTTCATTTTTTAATTTGAATGTGATTATTTTTTAAATCAAATTTATTTTATTACATTGAAATGTGAGTTTATTACATCTAAATTGTGATATAGATTTGGAAAACTTGATACATGCATGATATATAATTTGTGAAATTATGGTAACTTCTACTTCCTTCAATAGAGTTTTAGAAGAGAATTGACTACTTTACAATCAAGTTCAGGTCCATTAAGGAAGAACAAATTCTTCTTTTTATTACATTTTTAGGGTTTAAAAATTCTCTATTATTTTATATAAGAATCATTTGAGTTTTTATAGAGTTGGGAACTTTTTTGTATGTCCAACCAGGTGCTCATTATACTATATATTATATTGGAAAAAATAAAAATATTATGATTCTCAACCCTTTAAATCCTAGAAAATATGGAAGAAGGGTGTTTACATTCAACAAGTCCTTTAATACAAAGGTTAACAAGGTATATTATTATTAATAATAAAAAAGTATGATGCATTTTTTTAAAAGTGATTTATATGAATGCAATATGATTTATTATTCAAGTTGGTTTTTTAAAGAACAATGAAAAAAAATTATTTTTTAGGAATTTATTTTATTTGAAATAAACATACTAACTCTAAAAAATACTTCTTTGTAATATCTTCTAGACTCGCTTGAAACTAATGATAAATTAAACTAGTTTGATCTTGAAAAGCCAGTTTTACTTCTTTAATTGATCAAAAATATCTTCAATTATGGGTAAAGGGTAATGATTCTTGATCATTTCTTGGTTATGTAATACCCAAACCTTGATTTTACCATCACACCTAGATTCATAAAACATAACTTTAGTTTCAAATAATGGCCCATCACTATAGATTTATACGTTATCATGCAATGTTAATTTTAGAGCATTGAGATTCAAAACATTGAGAGAAGAGTTTGAACAAGTATTATCCAACTTATATTTGAAATTTTCTATTCGGATTCCTTATAAATTCAATGAATCTTGTATTTAGGTAGGACCTGTGTTTTTTATAGATTAACGGGTCTCTAGCATGGTTCTATTATGGATAAATTTGTCTTCTATGTTTCCAAAACATGTATATTATTTGATTCTTTAGAAACTCTATCATTTAATTATTGTATAGGATAAATTTATTCCTTATGAACTACCTCCCAACATTCTTAATTATTATTAATGCACATGTCACTCTAAATAAATTAATATTAGAGTGTAATTTTAGTAAATAAATCATTTGGTGCTCTCTTCAATGAACTGTCTAATTTTTATATAGTAATTTTACCTCATTCGAAGTATGTTTGAGATTTTATTACCATAATCACTATGAATTGAATGAATATTTTCTTTAAAGGGGATTTATATTTTTGTTGCAATTTACTGGGTCCCTGTCCTAATCCTATTATGGATGAAATTGTCTCATGCATTTCTCAACCGTATTCCTTCTTTGATTCCCTAGAAACTCCATTATTTAATTACTCTAGAGGATAACATAGAAAACACATTATATGATGAATATAGTCAGCCAATTTTTTATTTTCTTTATGATTATACAAAGATAATGTGATAATAGAAAAATATGATATCCTCATGGGATCATAAATGGAAAAATAAATTGGATACTAAGTCTCCAATGAGGGTCAAGTCTTGGATGGGTTCTCCTCTTATTGTAGATGGAATTATTGTGAGGTGCACTACTATTTTGGAGTAGGTGAGAGCTGGTCAAGTGAATGATGTTGGGTTATTTTCTTACAAAAAATTTACTCAATTCTTGTCACTTAATATCAGTCAGGCTAACAAAGAGTAAATTTTTTTGAGAGGTAAGAAAATTAAGGATTCTCATAAGTCTATGACACCTAAATTTATTCAGGCTGATACCCAACCATATATTACTGATAACAGGGTAGTTAACCTTCAGTATAGGCTGTGGTTGAGAAACTTGCTACTCTAGACACTTAAGATCCCTTAGATGATGATAATTTTAATATATGACCAATTTTTTCTTAGATACATGGTCATTATCCAAGATTAATACATTTAATAGGTTGTATCCTTATTTTATATGTGTACAAGGTCAAAATTTGATGAAATTTGAAAATATAATTTTTCTAAATAATTTTTTCCTATGGATTATGCTTTTTTTGGGGTGATTAATTTTGTTTCCTTATACATTTTTCTAGATTTTTTTACTAAAATTGGTTGGGGTTTTCTTGACCTATTATCAATACACATAGTGATGGGATTCATCCTAGTTTAGATATTAGTAAATTGGTGTCACTACTAGTTTTAATTTTCATAATGTTTAAAGGTTGTATAATTAATTTTATTAGTAATATTATCAAGATGAATGAGATTTGGATTTAGGGAATCTAATATGTATTGCACATATAAGCTCTTTTTGAGTATCCTTAAAAATATCTTACGGTTGAATGACGCTGCGCGAGCTTGATTCATTGAAATCTTGACATTTCTATGGTTATTGGAAGTTTAGTGTGTTGGAGTTGGGAATAGACTTAACTATTTTGAAACTGATTCTTCTCATGATAATGGGAATCATATGGATGTACACAATATTTTTAAGGGATAGTATTTAGGTTTTAGATTGGTTATGTTTTCTCAAATGATGTTGACTATTAGATGGGGGAAATTTTCAGAATTTTTTTTGATTGAGTGTTTTTTGTGGTAGGTTACAACCTGGAACAATGGTGGTTGTTCTAGTAGTGGTGGAATTGTTAGAATTATTGGTCGCACAACTATAATATGGGATCTGTACACTTCTAAGGTGTTATAGTTTAAATATTATAGTCATTTCAATTAAATGGTTTTGTATGATGGGATACAATCTATTTTTCTATAGTATTATAATTATATAACTTCCATTATATTACAACCACCATCTAAATGCATCTAAAAACTAAGAAATTGTCCACTCATAAGGATCCCACTAAAATATCCTCACATAGTATTCCACCCAAATGTACTATACAAAATTTCACTACCCTTAAGAAGCTATACACCTATAAGGAAATATTTTAATGCACTTTCACTATCGATTAGTTATCCATTCACATGTAATTTGATAAGTACATATCCACAAGGAAGTATTTATCCCTCTAAAATGAACTCCCTAAATAAATCTATGTTTACAAACACTACCCACCCTAATAAACTACTAATATAAAGGTCCCAATGAATATAATAATACCATAACATATATCATTATTCTACCAAGGTTGTCAATGATTCAAATCCTTTAATTTAATTCATCACATCAAACAATTCCTCATTTACTAAGAACATAGATGTCACAACCTCATCACACAGTCAACACAACATGGAAGTCCCCTTATCAACTAAGACACATTATTGGCTTGGTATGATGGAAAATAATGGGTAATGTTGTTTAGTATTTAAAATTACATATCCCCCATCAAAGGTTAAAAAATGAGAAAATGAATTCTAATTGATGTGAAAAGATAGAAGAATATTCCTTGAATCATATTTGATTTATTGAAACCAACCATGCATAAATATGATCCCCAGATTAGTCTGTACAATTAAAAGTACATTTTCATATTTATTACCATTTTTTAATAATGGAAAAATCACGCGTGTAAGGTTCAAAACTAAGGAAATGAGCTCTAATTAACATGAAATATTAGGACATCGATGTTTAAGTAATTTAAAATATGTAGGATTAGATAACCAAATTAATTAGTATGATCAAAATTGACATTCATCCCTCAAATTTAGAGTTAAGTGACAAATCATGTAAAAGGGGTCAATATACCAAGAAAAAACACTTTGATTGATATGAAGTAGTGAGAAATTGATCAATAGGCCATTTTTGATATACATGAATCATTTTTGAATCCATTTGATTTTCATATTGTTTTTTATTATGGAAAATGATGGGTACTATTATCTAGTGTTATTAAAATGATATATCTCCCATTAGGGGTTCAAAATGATAAAATGATTTATGATTGATGTGAAAATATTATAGAACATTCCTTAAATCATATGTGATCTATTAGAATCATCCATGAATTAATATAATTCCAAAATTGGTTGGTAAAATCAAAAGTTCATTTTTTCACATTTATTAAATTTTTTTAATAATAATAATGGAAAAATCATGTGTGTAGGGGTTAAAAATGACCAAATGAGCTCTAATTAACATGAAATATTAGGAAAATTATCTTTGATTCATTTAAAATCTATAGGAATCATCGAAGCATAGATGAGATACCTAAATTTTTTAGTATAATCAAAATTGAAATTTATTCCTCTAATTTAGAGTTAAGTAAAAAATCACATAAAAGGGTCTAATACCAAGAAAAAAAATACCTACATTGAAATTAAATCATGGATAATGATCACAAATCCATTTTCAATATGTAGGAATCAACACTACATCCATCAGATGCTCATGTCACCTTTTATTATAGAAAACAATAGATAACATTGTCTAGTGTTATTAAAATTACATATCTAAATTAGGGGATACAAATGAGAAAAATACTTCTAATTGATGTGTGAAGATAGAGAAAAATCCCTCGAATCATATTTCATCTACTCGAATCAACCACATGTCAATCCGATGACCAAATTTTTTAGTACAACTAAGTGTTCATTTTATCATTTATTAACATTTTTATAGTAATGATAAAATCATGTGTGTAGGGGTAAAATATGACCAAATGATATTTTATGGACATGAAATATTTTTAAAATAATTTTTATTTCATCTAAAATTTTTAGGAAGCATGGACATGTAGACCATATACCTAAATTTATAAGTATGATCAAAAGTGATGTTTGCCCCTCAGAGTTAGAGTTAAGTGAAAAATCATGTAAATGTGGTCAATAAAAAGAAAACACACTTTTAATAACATGAAATCATGTTATAATGATAAATGGACTATTTTTGATCTATAATAATCAACACCACATCTATCGGATGTTCATGTCGACTGATGTTATGGAAAATGATAGATAACATTGTTTAGTGTTATTAAAATGACATATCTCTCTTCCATGGGACAAAAAATTATAGAATTAAATTTTATTGATGTGAAAAGATAAGTTAACATCCCTCAAATCATATTTGATATATAGGAAAAAACCATACATCAATCCGATGCTTAGATTGATCGGTATAATTAAAAGTATAGTTTCACATTTGTTATCATTTTTGTAATAATGGTAAAATCATATGTGTAGGGTTGAAAACTGATCAAATAAGCAATGGTTTATATAAAATATTAGAAAAAATATCTTTAAGTAATTTAAAATCTATAGGAATCATCAACATTTGGATTATATACTTTTATATCTTAGTATGATCAAAAGTGACATCTGTCCCTTAAATTTGACGTTTAAGTAACAGATCACATAAAAGGGGATTATACTAAGAAAAACCACTAGGATGGACCTTAAATAATGGGATAATGATCACTGAGATGATTTTGATCTATAGGAATCAACACCACATCCATTGGATTCTTGTGTCACCCAATATTTTGTAAAATGATGAGTAATGTTGTCTAGTGTTATTAAAATGAAATATCACCCATTAGGGGTAAGAAATGAGAAAAATGAATTCTGATTGAAATATAAATATATGAGAACAATGATAAAATTATACATGATCTATTAGAATCAACCATACATCAATCCAATTCCTAAATTAGTCATTACAATTGAAAGTTCATTTTCACTTTTATTATCATCATTATAATAATGGAAAAATCATGTGGGTAGGGGTGAAAAACAACCAAAAGAGCTCCAATTGGAATGAAATCTTAAGAAAATTATCTTTATGTCATTTAAAATTTTTATGAATCATCATCACGTGGACCAGATACATGAATTGGTTGGTATGATCGAAAGTGATGTTTTTCCCTCAGATTTGGAGTTAAGTGAAAAATCACATAAAAGTGGAAAATATCAAGAAAACACATTTTTATTGACATGAAATCATGGGAGAATGATCACTGAGTTGTTTTTGACTTATAATAATCAATGCTGCATCTATCAGATTCTTGTAGCATTTGGTATGATGGAAAACAATGGGTAATATTGTCTAGTGTTATTAAAATGACATATCTCTCATTATGGGGTAAAAAACAAGCAATTTTTTTAATTAATGTAAAAATATTGGATAAAATTACTTTAATCAAATGTGATCTATTGAAATCAATCACATGTCAATATTATTCCCTGACTAGTTAGTATAATTAAATGTTTGTTTTTATTTATTTATTATGATTTTTGTAATAATGGGAAAATCACATGTGTTTGGGTCAAAACCAACCAAATGAGATTTGATTGACATAAATTATTAGGAAAATGATATTTAAGTCATTTAAAATCTATAATAATTGTCAACATATGAATTAGATACCTGAATTTCTTGGTATAATAGATAGTGGTGTTTGTCCCTCAGATTCGGAGTTAAGTGAAAAATCACATAAAAGGACAATAATAAGAAAATGAACTTGTATTGACATAAAATCATGGAAGAAAAATCACTGATCTATATTTTATCTGTTATAATTAATATTACATCCATCGGATTCTCATGTCACTCGGAATAATGAAAAATGATGGGTAACATTGTTTAGTGTTATTAAAATGACATATCTCCCGCCAGGGGGTCAAAAATGAGAAAACGACTTCTTATTGACATAAAAATCTAGGATAACAATCCTTGAATCATATTTTATGTATTGGAATAAACCAAAAATCAATATGATGCCTATATTGGTCATTGAAATTAAAAGTTCATTTTCAAAATTATTATCATTTCTGTAATAATGGGAAAATCATGTGTATAGGGGTGAAAACCGTCCAAATGAGTTCTAATTGACATTAAATATTAGGATAATTATATTTGATTCATTTAAAATTTATAATAACCATCTAAACATAGATCAGATACTGGAATTTCTTAGTATGATCAAAAGCGACATTTTTCCCTCAGATTTGGAGTTAAGTAAAAAATCATATAAAAGGGGTCAATACTAAGAAAGAACACTTTTATTGACATAAAATCATGAGAGAATAATCAAAACCCCCTTTTTTATTTTTAGGAATTAATTATACATCCATTAGATGCTCGTGTTTCTTGGTATAATGGAAAACGAAAAGTAAAATTATCTAGTGTTATTAAAATGACATATCTCTCACCATAGGGTCAAAAATGAGAAAACGACATATGATTGACATGAAAAACTATGAGAACATTCCTAAAATCATATTTTATATATTAGAACCAACCATTCATTAATCTAATTCCTATATTAATCGATATACAATAAACTTGGTTTTCAACTTTTAATAGTCATTGTTTAACTGATAAATAGTGTAATATGATATTTCTAATTAGCTTTGCCTCATTTTTGTATTTATGATTATTTCTAAATATAAAATTTTATAAACTATTTTTATTATCCTATATATATATTTACTTAATAAATTTGATTAAAGTTAAATATATTAATTTTTATTTTCTTTGTTTAATTGTTTTTTGTATGTTATCAATAGGTTGATTGAGATAGAAGATTGGAAGGATATATAACTATTTGAACCTCTATTTTTTCATGGATCACTTCTTTTTTATATGATATTTTAATTCTTTTTTGGCCATAAAGAATGTGTTTCTTTTTTAAAAATAATTTATGTAGGCTAGCGATTGCCACAGGTGGTCGCTAATGCTTTTATTTTTTTAGGAGCATTAATAACCACCTTTGGCGGTCACAATCTCATTTTCATTGTGGATGCCTATTTTGGCCACTAATACTCTTCCCAGTGACTACCACCATGGTTTTCAAGGAGTCCCCTATAGTGATGGGTCAACTATGCCCGCCAAAAGCAGTTATAGTCACTAAAGAGATTTATTGACCACTTTTGTTGGGTACTAAAGGTTAAATTTGTAGCAACTATATAGTAATAATTTTATGGAGAAAGAGAAATATATAATAGATCTTTGAGTTTTCTAAATTTAGTTATAGTACATATAATATCATATTATTGAAAAATATAAGTTGAAACAATTCAAGACCAAATTATTATTGGCATATAATCCCGCCAATATGACATGCATGATCATAGGAAGAAATTATGGAGATTAAAATAATTTCACAATCTTAAGTGATAGGAATTCACCTCACATTCCATGATATGTATTTAAGTTTGATATTACTAATTCATAAATCATAATAGGTTAATATCAAATATATCCAACATAATTGTATATACTTGTAGTTAGAACTATCTAACAGTACTTGGAAAAGTAAAAAAGGATGACTTATTGATGTATGGATAAGTGAGAATACTAATAAGCAAATTAATTAAACACTTTTCTACACTTGGATAAATTTTATCTAGTGTCACAAAAAATTATAAATTAATTTTCAAGAAAAAATCATTACATTTTAATGACTCAAACTCTTGAATAATGTTTTATTTCTTGAAAATGTATGTCTTACTATGTCATAATCAGTAAAAAAATATATAATTATAAATGAAATGTTTGATTATGATCTATGTGTCTCACATGAAAAAATAAATATTAAGGGTGCGCCCTGATAGCGCTCCAATGCATTGGGTAAAGAAATTAATCTCTAGATATGACAAGTTTTACGATACCTTGGTGAATAACCTTGGTAATTTTTATGACACCTTAGGGATGGACCTTGGGGATATGATTATGAATATCTAAATTAAATGTTGTAGACACATTCTCATGTTATTATTTATGTTCTTTTTATTATGATATTACTCCATTTACATTACCCATGTATTTATGTATTTCATCAAGTTCTTATTGATATCACAAGTAAACTGATTCCCTTGTTTACCCTTACTGGGCCTTAAGCTCACCCTTTCCTTTGATATATGTCCCCAGGTTATGAGATCAAACAAATGTACATAGGATGAACCTTGAAGAATCATTTCAAGTGGAATAGAATTTTTTTTTAAGTTTTCATGTATTATGTACCTTTTTTTCAAGACACTAGACATTAAAGATCCCCTGCTTGTAAAATGAAATGAAAAGTTATGTAATAAAAAGGCGGGATGCCATAGTTGGTATCAAAGGATTGTTTAGTTATTTTTGAAAATTAGTATATGAAAACTTTGGAAATAACCCTATAGAAAAGTTTAAATATAAGAAAACTTCCTAGTATTTTGGTGAAATATTAAGTAAGTGGTTTTCAAACAAATAGATCCTAGTATGGATACAAACAAGTGGATGTGGCTATAGCACATATGTATCTATGGCTAAAAACTGAAAACACTGCTTTGAGATAAAATAAAATGGAAAATGGTTCATAATAACAAGCCTTTATGCACTCCTGGTTTGAAACTTATGGGGGAAATGTTTGGTTAATCACAAGCTTTTTATGAATCATTATGGAGGATTTATAGAGAAATGTAATTGTCGTTAAAGAATACTATGTTTAAGCATAAAGTTTTAAGACATAAAAATCCTTTATAGTCAAAAGATTCATAAATTAAATAATATTCTCACTAAGGTTTTATTCTTTTAGAAAATGGAAAGTAGTTGGAGGAACCATGAAAATGGTGATCGTAATGGACCATGTGCTGACAACCCTCTAATGGAAGCTGGAATGGAAAATTTAATGAGAATGATGAACCAACTGACTCAAGTTATGGGAAATAATTTGAATCAAGCTGAGAGACTAATATCACCATAGAGAGAACAAATTTCTTTTGAGTCCTTTATGTGTTAATGATCACCAACCTTCAGTGGATTTATTGAACCATTGATTTCAAAAAAGTGGATCATCTCTATAGATAAGATCTTTTCTGTGCTCCGTTATTCAGAAAAAGATAAGGTCACCCTGACTGTTTACTACCTAGAGGAAGAAGCTGATTAGTGGTGGGAACTGATTAAAAACATGAGGCCCAGAGTAGAGACTTAAGCTATGGAGTGGAAAGAGTTCATAGGGATATTCTTCAATAAGTATTTCCCTCATTCTATGAGAACAAAAATAGAGAAGGAGTTTCTTAAGCTGAAGTATAAAGAGAATGAATCTGTTGAAAGCTACGAGATTAACTTCACAAGAATTTCTCATTACACCTCAATCTTTGTCATGGATCATAATGGTAAGGTTGATGGATTATTTGGTGGACTAAGACCTCATCTTTGAAATAATCTTTCCAACTGAGACTATGACAGCTATGAGGAGATCATGCGAAGTGCTATGAAAGTTGAACTGGAGTTCGGTGAGACACAATGGTCTCATAAATCCAATGAAAAGAAGAGATCAATAAATCCAAGATTAGGGAGAAGCTTTGATTAGGGAAGATGAGGCAAGAAAGTGCAACGTCCTGCATGTAATAAATGTGGGAAGAAGAATTCAGGGAACAACCTGTTCAGAAGTGGGAAGTGATACAAGTGTGGAATAGATGACTGTATCGTGCAGAATTGTTATATTGAGGTGAAGCCTCAACTTCCCAACACTAAAAAAGGGAAGATGGTGCCTTCCCTACATAAATTCCAATTATATAAGTATGGATAGCTTGGGAACTTTTCCAATCACTATCCAAATCCAAGGGTAGTAGAGGGGAATCACCATCATCCTCAGCAAAGGCCAAAGGAACAAGGTTATGATTTTCTATCATGAAAGCTAATGTTAAAGCTCCAAATGATGTGGTGGTAGGTACTCTTGTTGTTCTCTCAATGCTAGAAAGTAATTTGTTTGATTTTGGTTCTACACATTCATTTATTTCCTCTATGTTTGTAAAGAATTTAGAATCAACCCCTGAGTTTCTAAAAGTAGAGTTATCAGTCAAGACTCCTAGAGGGATTATCCAAGCCTCAACAATATTTCGAAACTCTAGTATTTACTTTAGGGATTAAAATCTCATTTAAAATCTAGTAGTCATTCTCATGTTGTAATTTGACATTATACTGGGGATGGACTGGCTATAAAAGTATAATGCTAAGATCAAATGCATAAGTAAGGAAATATCAATAGTCTTGAATGGGAAACCTACATATATCTTCCAAGGAGCAATTTCTTGACCTGATCTTTTTCTAGAAGCACCTCCTATATCCTTCTATATGGAGTTTATCGGTGAATAAGAAGAAGGAAATTATAGTATAATGATAGAAAATGTCCCTATCGTCCAAGAATACATTGATATATTTTCTAAGGAGTTACCCGAACCTCCCTCAAAAATAGAGGTAGAGTTCTCCTTTGAACTCATGTCTGGATCTCATCCAATATCAAAGATTCGGTATAGGATGAAAAATTCAGAGCTAGAGATATTAAAGAAACAACTCCAAGATCTTTTGGAGAAGGGGTTTATCCAACCAAGTGTGTCTCCTTGGGGAGAACCTGTTCTCTTTGTGAAGAATAAGTATGGATCAATGTAGCTATGCATTAATTATAGATAATTGAATGGGATCACAATGAAGAACAAATACCCTCTTCCAAGAATTGATGAATTATTTGACTAACTTTGTGGAGTTCAATTATTCTCTAAGATTGATCTTCTATCTAGTTACCATCATTTGAGGGTGAAGAAAGAAGATATTCCAAAAACTATATTTTGATCAAGATATGGGAATTATGAGTTTGTTGTTATAACCTTTTCCTTGACTAATACTCTTTCTATTATTATGGATTTGATGAATAGAGTATTTAAGGACTACCTTGGTAACTATGTGGTAGTTTTTTTGATGATATTCTGATATATTCCAAAAGTCATGAGGAGTATGAGGATCATATAAGGGTTATTTTTAAAACTCTATGGAAAGAGAGGCTTTTTGGAAATTTCAGGAAATGTGAATTTTGGTTACAACAAGTTACTTTCTTAGGGAACATTGTAACCAATGAAGAAATCACAGTTGACCCTGAAAAGACAAAGGTTGTAGAGGAATGGTCACAACCTACAAAAATAACTAAGATTCATAGTTTCATTGGATTAGTGGGATATTACAAGAGGTTTGTGAAAAAAATTTCATGACTTTATAATCTATTAACAAAGTTTACTCGAAAAGGGGTCAAGTTTATCTGGACAAAGGAGTGTGAGAAAAGTTTTCAAGAGCTGAAGAAAAGATTGGTTACTACACCCGTGTTAACTCTGCCCTCAAGAAGAGAAGGATTTTTTATTTTTAGAGATGCATCTCTAAAAGGGCTTGGGTGAATCCTAATTAAAAATGACAAAGTCATTGCTTATGTATCTCAACAGTTGGAAAATCATGAGTAGAACTATACTACACATGATCTTGAGCTGGCTGCAGTTGTTTTTTCTCTAAAGATATAGAGGTACTATTTTTATGGGGAGAAATGTGATATATACATAGACCATAAAAGTTTGAAGTATATTTCCACAAAAAATAAGTTGAACATGAGACATAGGAGATGGTTAGAACTTATTAAAGATTATGATTATTTAATTCATTATCATCCTAGAAGAGAAAAAAATTTGCTGATTCATTAAATAGGAAAGATCCAATTGTTCTATCCATGATGAGGATTCAATGAGATCACTTGATCCAAGACCTAGTGAAAATGGACATGGGAATTATAAGGGAAGGGAAATCATCAACCCCATACCAAATGATTTCTCAGCCGTCATTACTAGAGAAGATCAAGAAGGATTAGAAAGAAGATCCTTTGTTACAGAAGAAGTTTGAGGCTATGAAGGATGGGAAGTTTTATGAGTTCAATATTGATAAAAAAGGTGTATGGAAATTTCATATAATACTATGTGTTTCATATATTATAGAAATAAAGAAGGAGTTGATGGATGAATCTCATAACTCTACTTTCTATATACATCCTAGAATCATTAAAATATATAGGGACTACTATGATCATTATTGGTGGGATAATATGAAAAGGGAGATTATTGAATACACTACAAGGTGCCTGGTATGTCAGAAAGTGAAGGTAGAGCGACAACTTCTTAAAGGGGTATTACAACCTCTACCTATACCAGCATGGAAGTGGGACAATATCACTATGGAATTTTTCACTGGTCTCCTAAGAACTTCCAAATGAAACAGTACGATATGTGTTATAATGGACCATCTCACCAAGACTGCCCATTTTATCTATATTCGGGAAGATTTCTCTCTTGATCAACTTGTTATGATTTACATGAAGGAAGTGTTAAGGCTGCATGGAGTTCCACTTTCTATCATATCTAATCATGATCCAAGGTTCACATCAAAATTCTAGAGAAGTATTCAACATGATCTGTGTACTGAATTGAATTTTAGTATGACCTATCACCCCCAAACTGAGGGCCAATCTGAAAGGACTATTCAAACACTCAAGGACATGATGAGAACATGCTCAATGTAATTTAAGGGTGAATGGGATCAACATCTACCATTAGTAGATTTCTCTTACAATAATATTTTCCACTCGAGCATTCAAATGGAACCTTATGAAGATCTATATGGGAAACAATGTAAAACTCCTACTTGTTGGGATGAAGCAGGTGAGAGAAAGCTTCTTGGGCCTGATCTTGTGCAAGAGATGACAGAAAAGATTCATGCCATCTAACAACACATTAAGGGTACTTAGAGTCAGTAAAAGAGCTGTGCTGAAAACCATTGAAGGGACTTGAAGTTTGATGTTGGTGACAAAGTATTCCTTCAAATTTCACCTTGGAAGAGAGTCATGAGGTCTGGGAACAAAGGGGATATCATCTCTAGGTACATTGGCCCATATGAAATCCTTGATCTCATAGGAGCAACAACCTATCAGCTTTCACTTCCTCCAAATCTAGCACAAGTTCATGATGTTTTCCACATATCCCTCTTTAGGAAGTATATACATGACCCTTCACATGTATTAAATCTATAGGTGGTACAACTAGAATATGACCTCTCTTATGAGGAGCAGTCGGTGGAGATCTTGGATCATAGAGACAAGGTTCTACTTAACAAGACTACCCACCTTGTTAAATTTTTGTGGAGGAACCAAAAATATGAAGAAGCCATGTGTGAACCAGAGGAGTCTATGAGGCAGAAGTACCCAAAAATTTTATTTTTTGAGGATAAGAGTTGAAATTCTGGGGATGAAACTTCTTACGGGGGGAATAATGTAACGACATAAACTTTTGAATAATATTTTGTTTCTAGAAAATTTATGTCTTACTATGTCATAATCAATAAAAAATATATAAGTATAAATGAAATGTTTGATTATGATCTATGTGTTTCATATGAAAATAAATACAGATTAAGGTTATACACTAATAGTGCTCTAATGCATTGGGTAAAGAAATTAATCTCTAGATATGACAAGTTTTATGATACATTGATGAATAACCTTGGTAATTTTTATGAAACCTTTGGGATGGACCTTGGTGATATGCTTATGAATGTCTAAATTAAATTTTGTAGACACATTTTTAAGTTATAATTCATGTTATTTTTATTATGATACACCTCTCTTTCCATTACCCATGTATTTATGTATTTCATCAAGTTCTTATTGATATCACAAGTAAAATGATTCCCTTGTTTACCCTTACTGGGCCTTCTTCTCACCCTTTACTTTGATGTATGTCCCTAGGTTATGAGATCAAATAAATATACATAGGATGAAACTTGAAGAATTCTTTCAAGTGAAATAGAAGAATGTTTTATGTTTTCATGTATTATGTACATTTTTTCTAAGACACTAGACTTTAAAGATCCTTTGTTTGTAAAATGAAATGAAAATTTATGTAATAAAAATGTGGGATTCCATATACATCTAGTTGCTACTATATCTAAAACACCTAATATCATTTCAACTTATGATGCAACTAAAAATATGTTTTAGAAACATCCAGTTATGATTTTTTGTTATACAAAAAAAGATATTTATCATTTTATGATAAGCTTTGACTATGGATTTAGTGAGGATGTAATGTTTTTGACATTGGAACAAGATGTGGATGCTCAGTTATATCACTACATGAGGTATTTTCTCAAGATAATAATGTTGTAGTAAAAATATTTCCCACACAGACACATGGATTTACCAACCATATCCATGGAAATGTGGTAGGCCAAGCAGTTTTATCCATACTCAGCAAAATCATGTTTTTCATGTAAGGACCAATAAGTCATTAGCATTTGGATCAAGTGAAAGTGGGAGTTTTTTAGAGTTGGTGCCCTAAAACCAACTACTTTGTACTTTAGATTACATGAATTTTGAAAGGAGTGAATATTAATATAAATATCTAATCATATATTGATTTTTTTCTATATAACATTGATGTAATAATGTCCTAGAGTATCTTTCAAAATGATAAAGTCATATTAGTTCCTTACTATGATGAGAAACTTGAAATGCCATGATGATATTTTTAAAAATAGTTCTATGGTCAAGATAACATACTATGATAGGGAATATAATATATAGATCATTAAGTGAAAGTACTTGTAATTGTATTAGGCTTATTCTTATAAATTTTTCACTTGGTAATCTCCAATATTGAAGATTATGAGAACATACCCAATAGTAGGAATTTTTCATGTTTTGGTGTCATCAGATTTTCCTATCTATGAACTTGTGTAACAGTGCTTAAAATTTAAAATTATTATTAATGCATGTTATGACACACACACTTATATTTATTTCATAAACCATGATGATAATAGTTCATGGAGAAGTTGGATATGTTGTATCATCATGAATGACATGTTTTTAATTAATAAGTCAAGGAAGGATTTGTCCCCTCCATCTTTATAGAAGTTTATATCTCAACCCTTTGATTAAAATATAAATATCGCATTAAATTCCATGGACATGGTATAATGAATTTTATTTTAAATAATCAAAAAAAATATATCAAACATATAGTTTTATGGAATATATTTAAAGCCTGCTTGATGAGACATTGGTACAAATGAATTATATTACAAAGTGAGAATTTGTGTAACACCCTAAGATTTTGTGATTTAAAAAAAGATACATTTAATATTTTTGATATTTTACATCACTCAAAATACTGAGTTTATCTTTCATTACAAACAACAATAATTTTGGCTTATGTTACACAGAATACTGATTTTATCTTTCATTACACACAACACAGAGTTTAAATGAAATGTGGCATACTATTGATATATTATTATATAATATGACATTTATCACCTAGACATTTGAATTGAGGATATGTGTAACGTCCCCGACCCATAAGCCACTAAACCGGTGCTCCGAGCCGGGTGGTTACATGACCTTAAGCGTGCCTCCCCGCACGCCAAAGGCTGCCGACTAGCAGCGGGGATCTATGGAGTCAAGTGGGGAGACTATAACCCCTTTTTATCAGAGTAAGACACAACATAAATAAACCAAATAGAGGAAACAATAACCAATAAACACGGAGCATGTAAAAAAACCATTTCCAATAATAAATATTCCATGTCATACTACAAGTGCAAGAGTGAAAAAAACCCAAAATAAAGACAACGACCAAAATCCCCAAAATGGTCCCGACTCCAAGTCTGGATCCTCCACCAAGTGCTACCCATGTCCACTCACTATCTAGCAAGGAACTTTTCCCTTCTCCTGTCTTGCAAACATGAAGAATGCTCGGGTACCCAACGGTGGCCCAAGCAGGGTGTGAGTATAACTCAGTAGGCCACCACCAATGGTGTCTACAAAATATCTAGTATGAACAGGTAGTGCATGAAAAAGGAATATGAATGATAATTTCCAAGTAATTAATTAAGGTGCCATTAACAAGTTCAGAGTTAAGCCATTTCCACTTCCATTACCATTCTTTCACACCATTTATCATCACTTACCATTTCATCACATTTCCATGGGTTAATCACATACATTATGTTACATGGGTCTAAGGCCAAAAATCACACGCAGGAGGGTAAACACATCATTATCCTATCTCACTAGGACTAACCCCCTCATAGAAACCATACCTCACCTCAAAGCCTCAGTCCGGGTGGATGAAACCGTTAGGAGAATAGACCCTCAGTACCCTTTCTTAACCTATGCATTTAGGGTGGAGTTTAGAACCTCAGTCTTAGCTCAACACGTGGGCGTAGATCCTCAAGTCATACCCCACTCTACCAAGCCATGTGAACATGCTTATATATATAAGTAACCATCAACCATCCAAACCATTACCCTTCAGCAACACTATTCACAACAACCCACTTGGGAATTCACATTATGCCTTAACCCATTAACACATTACCATTTCACATCATTTAACCATTCACCCAATTCCCATGTGTTATGCCTATCTCACTAAGAATTCAACATTAAACCCATAACCTATCCTGTTATGGTCTTAAATCAGTTTACACATTAACCCATTTAACCCGTTCATCATTCCATGAATCAACCATTCATGCCAACAAGTTTATCAAGGCTCTACAATTGATTACAACAAGATCACTTGTTTAATATCAATCCCTATGTCTGGGAAAAGATGGATCATCCCATGGATGGCCCTAGATTAGGTCAAGTCAATCCACAACACATCCCACGGGGATCGTGAGGGTTCCCATTTTCCATTTTAAACATCATTATTACCAAACATGCCAAAGTTATTCAAAACATAACCAAGGAGAAACAAGAACATAACTAAACATGTACAAATACCCAAATAACTATGGGATATCACTTGTAGACCACCTACCTCAAAACCGCGGTTTAACGCACTCTCAATTGAGTCCTTAGACCTCGATCCGACCAAACTTTGGAGCTTCAACCTAAAACTCACCCAAAAGATAGGGTTTTAGAGCTTCAGAACAAGAGGGAGAGAAGATACAAACCCTAAACCAAAAAGAGAAGCAAGGATGGGATTAGCCTTACCCGGAGATTCGATCCGAAACCAACGGCACCAAAAACGCCTTAGAATCGAAGGAGAACCACCCTTGGGAAGCTTGGGTCGGCCAAGTTCATCGTTAGGGTTGAGAGGGGATGAATGGAGGAAAATCCTAAGTTGGGGTTTAAAATCCAAAAGTGGAAAACTTTTAAAATTTCCAAACATTAAGAGGCCGCACGGTTCTGAAAACCGTGCACAAACCGTGCGCATGCTTCTGTCCGGAGGAGGAAGGGTCACACGGTTTTGCCTAGACAGGCCGCACGGTTTGCCCTGGCCATGTGCAGTCCGTGCGCCCTGGCTTCTCTTGCTCAGATTTCCTTTCTTTCGTGCCCTGAGCCCCCGGAACACCCCCAAGGCCTCTCACACCTTCAGAAGACATCCCTTGAAGCCCAAAACAAGGGATTCAACCAAAACATAACGAAAAACATACCTTTCCAAAAACCGGGATCTTACAACCTCCCCACCTTATAACGGTTGGTCCTCGAGCCGAGTTTCTAAGCCTCATTGATCCACCGAAGAGAAGAGTTCGGGCCACTGAGCCTGCATATCCGAGTACCGCTCCCAAGTTTCTTCCTAAACTTTCCCATGCTGCCATATTACTCGCACTAATGTCACAACCTTTCCTCTCAATACCTTTTCACTACGATACACCACACAAACCAGATTCTCCTCAAAGGACGCATCAACCTCATGCTCCACATCCTTAACACCAACCACATGAGATGGGTCAGGGTGATATCGTCAAAGCTGTGACACATGAAACAAATCATGCATCCCACCATACCTTTGTGGAAGAGCCAATCAGTAAGCCACTAGTCCAATCCTCTCCACAATCTCAAAAGGTCCCACATACCTGGGCGCCAACTTACCCTGCTTCCGAATCCAACGGTGACCCAACCTTGGCGACACCCGAAGGAAAACTTTATCACCCACCCTAAGCTCAAGGGGTCTATGCCTCCGATCTGCATACGACTTCTGCCTACTCTGAGCCGTATCCATCCATTTCCTGATCAACTTAACTTTCTCTAAAGTCTCATGCACGAGACTTGGCCCCAACAACTCAGATTCACCGGCCTCTATCCAACACAACTGAGATCTAAATGACCTCCCGTAGAGTGCCTCAAATGGTGCCATCTGAATTGTAGCCTAAAAACTGTTGTTGTAGGAAAAATAAACCAATGATAGGTGACTCTCCCAAGAACCACCAAAGTCCAAGACAAAAGCTCTTAACATGTCTTCCAACACTTGGATCATACGTTCCGACTTCCTGTCCGTTTGCGGGTGGAAAGCCGTACTCAAAAAAACCTTCTTACCAAGTGCCTTCTACAACCCTTGCTAGAAATACAGATCTCGGTCCAAAAATATGGTTCGCAGAACACCATGCAACTGCACTATTTCCTGAACATATAGCTCACCTAACTGGTCGACTGTATAGGTCTCCTAGATCGGTAAGAAATGAGCCAATTTCGTTAACCGATCCAAAACTACCCAGATTGCATCATTCTTCTGCGATGTCCTCAGAAGACCCACGACAAAATCCATTATTTTATCATCCCACTTTAATTCAAGAATGGGAAATGGATGAAACAAACCACCTGGGAGTTGATGCTCGGCCTTCACCTACTGACAGGTAAGGCACTATGCAACAAAGCCCATAACTTCCTTATTCATTCCAGGCCACCAAAAATGCCTTTGGAGATCATGGTACATCTTGGTCAAACCAGGATGCACTTCCCACTTTGATGCATGTAACTCACGCATCAAATCTTCCCACACACTCTTTGGCACAACCACATGATCACGGACACGAACAACACCGTCCACGCCAACGGACCCGCCAGAAGGTAACTCCCCACCTTTAAGCTTTTCTTTCATGATAAAACACTCAGGATCATCAAGATGACCTTCCTTAACTTGACTAAAAAGTGTCGACTCCATCGTTAAGGAAGTAAGAGTGACCTGACCATTCTCTTCCTGCACCTCCAGGTGCATCTCTGCAAACAAGGCCATCACCTTCCACTCAGTGGTGGACTCCTGAACCACCTGAATCTGAACCATCCTGCTCAGAGCATCAGCAACACTATTTCCCTTTCCCGGTGTGTACACCAACTCAAAGTCAAAATACTAGAGATATTCAACCCATCTTCGCTGCTGAAGATTCAGATCCCGCTGTGAGAAGATGTACTTTAAACTCTTATGGTCGGTAAACACAGTAAACCATTCTCCCAACAGATAGTGCCTCCAACACTTCAAGGCGTACACCACTGCATCTAACTCAAGGTCATCAGTGGGATAGTTCCACTCATGGGGTCTCAACTGCCTTGAACCATAAGCCACAACCCGCTCTTCATGCATCAACACAGCCCCAAGTCCGACTCCGAACACATAAAAAAACACGATGTACTTCTTACCCGGCTCAGGTAAGATCAAGATAGGTGTGGTATTCAACCGCTTCTTCAACTCTTGGAAGGCATTCTCACAATCCTTAGACCATTCGAACCTAATTCCCTTATTGGTCAAGCCTGAGAGTGGTGCTGCCAAGCGAGAGAAATCCTGGATGAACCTTCAGTAATACCCGACCAAACCTAGAAAAATTCAAATATCAGAAACACTCTTGGGCTGCTCCCAAGATACAACTGCCTTCACTTTATCTGGATCCACTGACACACCTGCCTCTGAGATGATGTGACCCAGAAAATGCACCTCTCCTATCTAGAATTGACACTTTGATAGCTTGGCATATAACCGATGCTCTCTTAGCGTACCCAAGATGATTTTAAGATGTTGGGCATGATCGTCGTGAGTTTTCGAGTACACTAAGATATCGTCAACAAAGAAAACCACAAACTGATCTAGATAGGGATGAAATATTTGGTTCATCAAATCTATAAACACAGCTGGTGCATTGGTCAAGATGAAAGGCATTACCACAAACTCAAACAACCCGTACCGACTCTGGAAAGCTATCCACGGTACGTCAGAAGACCTCACCCTTAACTGGTGATAACCCGACCTCAGATAAATCTTAGAAAACACCGATGAACCCCTCAATCAATCAAATAGGTCATCAATTCTGGGAAGAGGGTACCAATTTTTCACTTTTATCTGATTCAACTTTTTATAGTCAACACAAAACCTTAACGACCCATCAGCCTTCATTGCAAAAAGCATGAGAGATCCCCAAGGAGATGTACTAGGACAGATAAACCCCTTACACTCCAAATCCTCAAGATGAACCTTCAGTTCTTGGAGTTCTTCCAATGCCATTCGGTATGGAAGAATAGAAACTGGCTCCGCTTCTGGAAGTAACTCGATCGTGAACTCAACATCCCTCTCGGGGGGTAACCCTGAGAAATCCTCCGGAAACACATCCTGAAATCGATCCACCAAAGGAGGGAAAACAGACTGCTCCCCTATTTCATTGTCATCAAGTATGAGAGATTCCACTCGAGCTGTGATTCCACTCAACCGCTAACCAAACAGTCCTGCATGACATGCTCGAATATCCCATTCGCCATGGTGGACATAAGTGTCACCCTCAAGCGACCTGAATGATACTCTATGATGATGATAGTCTATGTGAGCCCGATACAACACCAACCAATCCATTCCCAAGATTAGTTCAAACCCTGACATCTAAAGAATGAACAAGTCCCATAGAAAATGATACCCACCAACTTCCAAGGCACATCCCCCGCACTGCTTGATATCCTCAACCTGCACCCCCAACGGAGTGTCAATTGACATAACTCCACACACCCCCTCCACAGGTAAACCCAGTGCTACCACAAGTTGAGAAAAGATAAAGAGTGTGTGGAACCTGTGTCAAACAACGCACTAGAAAAAGTAGAAGCTACAAGGATCGTACCTCGAACAGTCGATGGTCCAGCCTCTCCATCACCAGGCACAAACTGAACTGCTTGAAGATGACCTGCCCCTCTACCCTAGGCTCCATCCTGAGTACTCTGTGCTACACTTCCCTATTGGTGTGAGCGATCTTGCCCTAGAGTTCCACATCCACCGACCCTACCAGTACAGCCTGTGGAGCTCCAAATGCCTGCCTGATATGGGGAAACTAATCCCCTTCCCGTACTCGGCACCTGATTTTCACCATCATGCTTACCCGCCTGCCGAGGGTTCCTACAGAACCTCTGCACATGCCCCATCCTGCCGCATGAATGATACTCAACTATAGGTCAAGGACACTGACCCCGCGTATTCCCCTACCTACCGCACTGATAGCAGAACACCTGATTCCCACTCTAAGAGGCTGACCCTCTCTTCCAGCCACTTTGCACACTTCCGCCATGTTGTGAGCTCTCATGGCATCGCTTTCGACCTTCGGTAGCTGCACCGCTCATCTATCCTACTAACACCACAAGCCCACTACCTGAAGCTCCCTTCAGGTTTCCTTTCGAGATTAGTGACTGATCTACTACCTCTGCGAACCTCTTTAAGCGAAAGATATTTACTTGAGACCTGATCTTATGTCTCAGACCATCATGGAAACGCTTTGCTACTGCTACCTCATCCCCTGCTAACACTGGGACAAAGTGTCTCAAACTAGTGAAGCGACTAGCATAGTTCATCACCGATAGTGATCCCTGAGTCAGGCTCATAAACCCTGCAGCCCGCTCCTGCCTCAAAGTCCCTGGGTAAAAATGCTCTAGAAACTTTTCCTGAAAAACCTTCCATGACATTCCCTCAACCTGCTCGATTTGAGTCTGAATGTCCCACCAACGCCTAGCCTTCCCCCGCAACATATAAACGGCCATCTTTACTCACTTTTCAATAGGGGTATCCATATGGTCCAGTATTGTCTGGACAGACTCTAACCAGAACTCCGCTGCCTTTGGGTAACCCTCTCTGGTGAAGGTCAGAGGGTGATGCAGCTGGAACTCCCTGGTCAGCTCAAACATACTCAGTGTAACCCGCCCGGGGTCCCGATCCATCATTTGCATAAGGCGAGCCAAGTTCTCCCAGAACTGGTCTTCTATACCTTCATTGATCACCACATTTTCTTGTTCTTCTACTGGAGGAGTGTTCTCAGCAACATCCTCCTGTTGCCCAGCTGGTAACCGACATCGTGGTGGCATCTCTCTACATTTCCAAGCACGATATTTAGCACACATACCATAAAAATTTCACAAATTCATCAAAACCTGTTTACTAGCTACAACAACCTATTTGTTTTATTTCATTATTCTCATTATTTCTTGGTTTCATGAAATGCATGATGCACCGTACTTTCCTGCCTCACACACCCACCCTGTGCGTGTGCATAACACAATGCATGTCACCTATCTCCCTAGGTGCCTACAATGATTCATGAATGAAAATCCTCGTGCCGTTAAGGCCAAGAGGCAAATATCATAAAACAGTAACATCAAACCACATGTGCATCACCCAACGGTGAAATATCATCAACTGTAACATCACACAACCAAGAACAACATTTCCCACCCAGGTTGACTTGGGTTTTCCCTCGTTCATGGGTTAGTAACTCCCAAGCACGAGATCATTACCAAGGCCCGACATGTCTTAACCCTTGGCTATTAATCCCAAATAAAAAGACCTCAGAGAAGGAGAAGAAAGACCGCCTCTGATACCACTTTGTAACGTCCCTGACCCGAAATCCACTAAACCGGTGCTCCGAGCCGGGTGGTTACATGACCTTAAGTGTGCCTCCCCATATACCAAAGGCTGCCGAATAGTAGCGGGGGTCTATGGAGTCAAGTGGGGAGACAATACCCCCTTTTTATCAAAGTAAGCCACAACAGAAATAAACCAAATAGAGGAAACAATAACCAATAAACACAGAGCATGTATAACAACCATTTCCAATAATAAATATGCCATGTCATACTACAAGTGCAAGAGTGAACAAAAACCCAAAATAAAGACAATGACCAAAATCCACAAAATGGTCCCAACTCCAAGTCCGGATCCTCCACCAAGTGATACCCATGTCCACTCACTATCTAGAAAGGACCTTTGCCCTTCTCCTGACCTGCAAACATGAAGTCTTCTCGGGTACCCAACGACAGCCCGAGTAGGGTGTGAGTACAACTCAGTTGGACACCACCAACAATGTCTACAAAATATCCAGTATGAACAAGTAGTGCATGAAAAAGGAATATGAATGATAATTTCCAAGTAATTAATTAAGGTTCCATTAACAAGTTCAAAGTAAAGCCATTTCCACTTCCATTACCATTCTTTCACACCATTTATCATCACTTACCATTTCATCACATTTACATGGGTTAATCACATACATTATGTTACATGGGCCTAAGGCCAACAATCACATGCAAGAGGGTAAACACATGGTTATCCTATCTCACTAGGAATAACCCCTCATAGAAACCATAACCTCACCTTGAAGCCTCAGTCTGGGTGGATGCAACCGTTAGGATAATAGACCCTCAACACCCTTTCCTAACCCATACATTTAGGGTAGAGTTTAGAACCTCAGTCTTAGCTCAACCCATGGGCATAGATCCTCAAGTCATACCCTACTCTACCAAGCCATGTGCACATGCTTATATATATAAGTAACCATCAACCATCCAAACCATTTCCCTTCGGCAACACTATTCACAACAACCCACTTGGGAATTCACATTATTCCTTAACCCATTAACACATTACCATTTCACATCATTTAACCATTCACCCAATTCCCATGTGTTATGCCTATCTCACTAAGCATTCAAGATTAAACCCATAACCTATCCTGTTATGGTCTTAAATCAGTTTACACATTAACCCATTTAACCCGTTCATCATTCCATGAATCAACCATTCATGCCAACATGTTTATCAAGGCTCTATAATTCATCACAACAAGATCACTTGTTTAATATCAATCCCTAAGTCCACGAAAATCCATCACATCCCATGGATGACCCTAGATTAGGTCAAGTCAATCCCCAACACATCCCACGGGGATCGTGAGGGTTCCCATTTTCCATTTTAAACATCATTATTACCAAACATGCCAAGGTTATTCAAAACATAACCAAGGAGAAACAAGAACATATCTAAACATGCACAAATACCCAAATAACTATGGGATATCACTTGTAGACCACCTACCTCGAAACCGCGGTTGAATTCACTCTCAATCGAGTCCTTAGACCTAGATCCGACCAAACTTTGGAGGTTCAACCTAAAACTCACCCAAAAGATAGGGTTTTAGAGATTTGGAACAAGAGGGAGAGAAGATACAAACCCTAAACCAAAAATAGAAGCAATTATGGGATTATCCTTACCCGGAGCTTTGATCCACAACCAACAACACCAAAAACGCCTTAGAATCGAAGGAGAACCACCCTTGGGAAGCTTGGGTCAGTCAAGTTCATCGCTAGGGTTGAGAGGGGATGAATGTAAAAAAATACCGAGTTAGGGTTTAAAATCCTGGAGTAGAAAACTTGTAATTTTTCCAAACTTTAAGAGGCCTCACGGTTTAGCTGCACGATTTGGCAAACCGTGCGCATGATTCTGTCCGGAGGAGGAAGGGTCGCACGGTTTTGCCTGGGCAGGCCGCACGGTTTTCCCCGGCCATGCGCAGGCCATGCGCCCTGGCTTCTCTTGCCTATATTTCCTTTCTTTCGTGCCCCAAGACCCTGGAACACCCGCAAGGCCTCTCACACCTTCAGAAGACATCCCTTGAAGCCCGAAACAAGGGATTCAACCAAAACAGAACAAAAAACGTACCTTTCCAAAAACCGGGATCTTAAAATATGAATATTATTAACGAAATTATAAAATTTTTTGGTTTACACATTTCTATAAAATTAATTCTTTTTTGATCAATTAATTAAAAATAAAAATAAAAAACTATTTTAAAATAAGGGAAATTTTTTACTGAAAAACTATTTTTATATGAAAAAGTGTATTTTACATCAATAAATTTAAAAAAATCAATTTTGGTGTATTATTTTAATGAAATTTATATATTATATATTCAATCAACTATTTAATAGTCATATTATGTGTTTTCTAAACAATATATAAGAATAAATCTAATTTTATGCTTAAAAACTATATTTTTCTAAAGAGCAGTTTTGTCACCTTTGGTGTTCTTATTCTAAAATTAATTTTTGATAAGTTTATAAAATTAATTATATAAAATAAACTTAATTTTTTTAAATCATCATTTCAAAATTATCTTAGGGTTATTTTTTGGTATTTTTCTGAAAAGTTTCATTTTTTGATGAATAGTGAAAAATACTAAATTTTAATGGAAAACTTTCTTTTTGTTTAAATTATTTATAAAGTAAAATTATATTTTTAATTTGTTTTAAAGTAAAATTATCTCAAATATACATCATTTAATAAAATTTAGGTTATTTTATTCAATTTTATATTGAATTTTTATATAAAAACATTTAAAACTTTTGAACATTATCTCTTCAAAAACCCGTTGTCTCGTCGTGTCTATGAGATTAATTTAAAATTAAAATCATATAATTATGTGAATGTAATTTGAAAAATTGATTCCATAATTAGAATAATAATAATTTATATTATTTAATAAGTTAAAATTAATTTTTTACTGAAATGAATATTAAAAATAGTAAAAATTATTTACCGCAGTTTAGGGAAAATGGGTTTACCAAGGGGTGAAACTAAAAATATAAGAGTTAAAATGACCTATAAAATTTTATAAATTATATTTTATGGAAATATTTAGACTTTATAATGTATAATGTTTTAATTTTATCCATTTTTGTCCCTTTTAGTATTTGAAAAACATGGGCACACTTTTTCTTTTCAAAAAATTACAAGCGTGCCACTCACCTCACTTTATAAAATGCAACCCCCTCTTCTCTCTTCTTCACACTATAAAACAAATTTGGTTCATAAAATACCTACCCAAATAAATTTCCAAATTATATCATCTCATAATGGAATCCACATTTTTTACATAAATCCAACCTAGGAAGGCTTTTGGTGGAAACCTAAAGAGGATACCCGAAAAAGAGGCAACATTCACCTACAAGCATTTTTATTTTTTATATTCCTACACCTAATTAAATTATAATTATTAAATTATGACACAATAAAATCAATATATTACATATAATGAGATATTTTTATGTTAATGTAATGACCTACAACTATTTTTACTTCCATCAAATGGGCTAAGAATTCATCATTCGTGTGTATGGTGGACTACCACCTCGCGAATCGATGTTATTTATTTTTACATTTATCTCATCTAAATGATGGTTATAATGATGAATTTATTATTTATATATAATATTTATGAGATTATTATTATCCTTATTTAATTATTATATTTCAAATACCTTCATGATTTTCATTTTTTGGGAATACGATAACATCACTTGTGTGTAAGGCTGACCACCACCTCACGAAGTGATGTGATTCATTAAAACTTTACATGGATGTTAAAAAGGATGGGTTTAATAATAATATGTGATATATATGAAATAAAAAATATTCTTTAATGATAATATATATAATTTTATTTTCTTTCTTTTGATCTGAAAAGAAAATGGAAACAACATTCATGCGTACGTATGACCTATCATCTCTATGAACGATGCATTTCATTTTCTATGTCCAAATGTTTTGTATTAATATAAATAAATATATAATAAATATATATGATATTTATATCATTTTTAACATTATTTATAATATTAAACCATTATATAAGCAAGAGGACAAAAAAATCAAAGAATACATGCAAAAACAAAGAAGTTATTGCCTGAAACGTGACTTTAACAAGGAATTATTAATAAACGGGTAATAAAAGGTCATAAGTGAATCATATATGGTATGATATATATATATAGTTATATTATAGATTTATAATATACTTATTTTTATTATACATTATGTTTTAATGTGTGTGATGGAATTCAAAAATTACGGTAAGGTATTTCTAGTCTCTCTTTTATTTCCAAGAGACATATGTAAATTCAAAACTCATTTCTTTTATGTGGTTAATATAATTACCTATTGAAATGATTATAATGAATCTAATAATTTTAATTTGATTTAATTTTTCATTTTATGTAATTCTTTATTGGGTCTTACGATTCAAAATATTACCAAAACGACAAGGGATTTTTGTCTCAAGTTGCCTTCTTTGAGAAGTATGTTATGTTATGCACCTATCTTCTTTTACGAGGTGTCTATATAAACCATTTTACATATAATATCATGAATTTATTAATTATCATTATATTTTAAGTTTTATTTAATGTTATTATTTCATGGTTCTTATGATCCAAAGTTACCAATGTGGTGATGGTTTTCCATTACAATCTCATCGTTTATCGAGATTGCTCATGATTATTCTTCTAATGATGAAATATCATGATCTATTTCTCAATAAAATCATTAATTTTATTCTCATATAGTTATTCATTATATTTTCATGTAATATTATCATTTTCACACTCATTGGTACTTAAAATAATTGAGAAAATGTTTTTAAGAAAACATGATGTTATTTCTCTCTTTGATCGGAAATCCGTTTTCTTCAAAAAACATGTTTTCTAAAAATATTTTCAAAAATGTTTCATTATCATCATATTATTTTTAAAATAAATTTTTACCCATGTTTGAATTTTTACAAAATTATTTTTAAAGGAATATTCATTTCATTTTCCAAATAATTCTATTTTTTTACCGAAAATGTGAAAGAAATATTTGTTTTAATGTGTACGGTATAAATGAAAAATCCCATATCCATGACCTTTATTTTCTTTTATGTATCCTTTATATGTTTTAAAGTTTATTTAAAAATAAAAATATGTTCAATTTTTTTTATGTTTTAAAATGTGTTTTTTCAAACCAGAAATGATATTTTCCTCAAGAAATGTTTCTAAATGATTTTAAAATATTCCCTTATAAATTTTCAAGGTTATTTTCATAAAAAAATATTTTAAAAATGTTTTATATTTTAAAAAGTTTTTTAAAGGTAAATTATATTTTACTCATGATTTTTTTAATTTATTTTAAATATTTCTTTATATGTTCTCAAGTTTATTTTCAAAGAAAAATATTTTCAAAAATATTTATATTTTGAAAATTTATTTTTTTCAAAGATAAAATGATATTTTACAAAAGAAATGTTTTTAAATAATTTTTAAATATTCATTTATAAATTTTCATATTTATTTTCAAAGAGAAGGATTTTGAAAATGTTTTATGCTAAAAAATGGTTTTAAAGTGGAATGAATATTTTCTTAAAAAAATGTTTTTAATGACCATTCAAAATCATTTCCATATAAGATGACATCCATTGATGTTATCTATGTATTAATAGGAATATAATACAAGGATACCATTATTATTTATTCTCTGAATGGTTTATGTTTATGATGACATGATTTTGATGAAACCCATTTATTTTTTCACGTGTTACCATGATAAAATTCTTATGAAACCCACTTATTTTTTCACAGGTTATGCTATGATTATATGATGAAATGATTATGAAAACTATCTATTTTCCATAGTTTATGATATTATGAAATTTTTATGAAACCTATTTCATTTCATGGGTTATGATATGATAAATGTTTTATGATCTTGTGAAAAAAATAAATATGGTTTTCATTTTGAGATGGGTGAGACCTATATATATCACCAATGCATTGGGTAAAAATAAATAACTCATGAGTAAATATGTTATGTGTGAACCTGATTACATGTCCACAATGTTATGCATGAACCTGATTACATGTTTATAATGTTATGTGTGAACCTGATTACATTTTAACAATGTTACGTGTGAACATAATTACATGTTCACAATGTTATGCATGAACTAGATTACATGTTCATAGTATTATAAATGGGCATATATTTCATGTACATAATTTTATGTCTGGACCTAGTTGCATGTCCATAAGTTTATGTGAGGGATTTATTTAATGTCCTTAACTTAATTATTGAACCTTTTTCTCATTCCACATGTTCATAATGTTAGAAGTTGATGTGTATACCAAAAATATATATCTTATTCCAATGTTATTCTCTCATGTCACATGTTCTTTGATTCCATTATGATTCATATCTTATAAACTACTAATATTTATTCCATGACTCATTTTTATGATCTATGATATGTAGGATATGGTTTTCATATGTTATTCTCATGATTTTATACCATTATGCTCAAGTTATATTGATATATCTCTTGTTTACCCTTACTGAGCATCTGATCTCACCATTTCTTATGTTTCCCTTCCCCATGTTATAAAGAAAGGTTTAAGTAGGGTATGTATGTGAATATTACTAAAGTAGATCTTTATGAGAGAAATTGAAGATATTTCATGAATTTAGAAGATTGTGTTCCAATTTTCTAATGGAACTAAACTATTACAGTACTCATGCATGTGTTTGTGTAATGTGTTGAATATTCATCTAAAAAGATTTAATATCCATGTATGAAAAACCTAGGTCCTTATAGTTTGCATCAGAGTAAAAATATAGTTAACCTTTGGGAACTAAGATGTGAAAACTTCAATGAGATCCCTAGGGATATTTCGATGGATATGCTTAGGGATGTATCTGAGAATAGATATAAGGATGTGTCAATTTATAGGGAAATGTATTGGAATTTTGGTAAAGGATAGAGTAATTAATTTACAAGAAATTACATCCCTGTATTGATAATGAAAGTGGACGTGACTGTATCACATAGGTAACTAGGGGTAATCACTTTGAAAAGGGAGCATTGTGCTGGACTCGATCATCACCAGGTGCATGAAATTGGGCATTACTTTACACTAGGTTTAATACTCCCAGGGGATATACATTGGAAATTCACAAATTTTTTACAAACCATCATATGGGATTTAAATAGATGATGAATATGAATGAATTAGGTTAAACATATGTTGTCATAGATTAAAAATATGGTGTCATGATTTATACATCCTATAATTTATTTTTACGGATTATGTGGTTTCCTATTGTGAATGTTGCTACTCACACTATTCTTTTTGGTTTTAGTCAAATATAGGAACCAATAGAATTGGGTTAATATTGAATGTGACAAACAATTTTCTAATTAGTATCCAAATGGGATGATGAATAGAGTGAAGGATATTTTTTTATGCCTAATCAATTATCATAGAACAAGATTAACAATATGCACCTTAACCGACTCTTGGACTCAATAAAGAAGAGAAGGATAGAGTTCGATGAGAGTTCAGGTAGTGGAGACCATGAATGAAAGAAGATTTAGTTTTTATATGTCAAGATTGTGGGAAGAGTCACTCCATATAATGTCATAAAGGAATAAGATGATGTTTTATATGTGTATAAGGACACATAGTATAAGATTTACTAAAAAAATGAAAAGTTTAGTTAACATAATGGACAAGAATATTGGTCTCTATAAGATATTATCAATGGATGAATTTTTTAAATGTGGAATGTACGGGAATTATAAAGTTTTATCTCCTAGGGGGAAAGATTGTGAAGAGAATAAATAAGGTGGTATGACTAATGGTTATATTATTGATGATGAATAGACCATGAATGATATATGAATGGAAAGAGGTATTAAGGAATAATATGATGAATTTTAGTTAATAAATTAAGGACGAGGTAGAATAATTGAAGTGTTTTTGTATCGGAATTACAAAATTATGTTATATCAATCATGAAATATATAAGGATAATTTAGTATAATTTTATCATTAAGGATTTTCAAAAATATGTTTAGTGGTATTGATGGACTGGAAACGTGATTTAATGGTAAGGTGATATATTTTTTAAAATGGAAGATAACCCTTAATATTTTCTAGATGTTGTGGTAATGATATTGGGATAAAGAGATGTCAGATATGAATAAGTAAATTGGATAGCACTGATTACCTTGGATTTGATTAAGGATTTGTTGAAAAAGTGTTTTATGATATCATTGATGTTGTTTACCACATTTTTTCATTTAAGAAATATATCCAGTAATCTATATTTTATGTAATGACTGTGGAAGAATGTATGTCTTCCATAAGGTTTTATGGTAATTTAGGTGATTACCATATTTCAAGAGAATACATGATGAAGGTATTCACATGTTTGGTATGTGTAAATCAATAGATACATTATTATATATGGGGGATTAATGTTAAGTTGATTTTGATAAATTTAGTGACCTTATTTATAAATTTTGAATTTTGTAAGGGTTATAAGGTTAAACATTTATGAAATGGTTTAAGTTGAATTTTGGAAGAGGTTTTAGAGATTAATTTATTATTTAACCATATGAATATTTATGAATAAATTGTGATAACCATGTTGTTGTGATGAAAACTAAAGATAGAAATAATGACATATCATTTTATTTATGGATATTATGATCTGTTAGTGCTTCAGTAATTACAAATTCACCTTCATTTATTAGAGTAAGAGATGAAGTGGAAATTGATCAAGGAATGACCAAAAGATAAAATTTTGCTTATGAATAATAAACATATCAAGTAACTATATTTCTTCATATTTTTAGATAGTAAAAGAATCCCTCAACTCTAAGAAAAGGATATTGAAAAAGGTCATACTAATCCTTTTATTTTTGTTGAATTCATGGTATTTTAAATCATGAAAAATTTATAGTTTTTGGGCCCTTAACCTTCCATTAATTATTCAATTTCTTGGAATAAAAGTTCTCTATCACTCTATATCATTATTTTGGTGTTATTTTTCTCTTATATATCCATATTTTCACTTTTCGCCTATGTTCTCCTATTTTTAATCCTAGTATGTGTTATTCCAGATGAATTTCACACATGTCTTTATATTTTTCAAGAGGATTTGTATTAACCATTTTATGAGGTGGATTTCAATGAATGAATTTTTAAATGTTAAACATTCAATGTCTGATATCGATTTCATGGGTGAAATCAATTTTAAGGGGGTATAATGTAACACCTCTAGATTTTATGAAATATATATTTTTTAAAATATATTTAATGTTTTTGAAAATTCATGTTATATGAAATAATGAGTTTATCATGTGTTACATGAATAACTATTTTGTATTTTTTTCACACAATACTAAGTTTAACTTTCATTACATGAAACACCAAGTTTAAATAAAACGTGACATACTATTAAAATATTATTATTTAATATAATAGTTATCAATTAACAGTTGGAATAGAGAGTATAAATAGGATTAAATAAATTATGAAAATATATGGTTTACACATGCATATAAAATCAATTCTTTGTTGAACAATTAATTAGAAATGAAAATAAAAAACTGTTTAAAAATAAAAGAATTATTTTTTTGAAAAACTATTTTTATTTTCACAAGTTTGTTTTATATCAATAAAATAAAAAAATAAATTTTAGTGAATTATTTTAATTAAATTTAAATATTATATATTCAATAAACTATTTAAAATTCATCTTATGTGTTTTAAAGATAATATATAAGAATAAATCTAATTTTACGCTTGAAAACATTATTTTTATAAATAACATTTTTGTCGCCTTTGGTACAATTAATTTAAAATTATTTTTTGAAAATTTTAGAAAATAAATTTTAAAAAATAAATTTTATTTTTAAAATAATAATTTCAAAATTATCTTTGGGTGAAAGTTTTAGATTTTTCAGAAAAGTTTCATTTTTTTGATGAATAGTGAAAAATACTGAATTTTAATTAAAAAACACCTTTTCATTTAAATTATTTATAAAGTAAAATTATATTTTAAATTGGTTTTAAATTAAAATTAGTTAAATTATACATCCATTAATACAATTTAGTTTCTTTTAATCAATTATATATTAAATTTTGATATAAAAACATTTCAAACTTTTGAACATTTTGTCTTTAAAACCTCACTTTCTCGTTATGTTCGTGGGATTAAATTCAAATTAAAAATTTTCACTTATGTAAATAGAATTTTAAAAAATGGATTCCATATTTTTGATAATCATATTTTATAATATTTAATAAGGCAAACTTAATTTTTGACCAAAATTAACAGTACAAACAGTAAAAATTGTTTACCATAGTTAAGTTAAAAATTGCTTTATTGAGGGGTTAAACTAAATGGATAAAGGATAAAATGACTTATACACTTATATAAAATATATTTTATAGACATATTTTGACCTTATAATGTATAATATTTAAATTTTATCCATTTTTTACCCTTTTGAAATGTGAAAAATGTGGGTACACTTCTTTATTTAAAAAAATTACAAGCGTGCCACTCACCTCACTTATAAAAGGTCACCCCCTATCCCCTGTTCTTAAAAAATTAAAACCCATTTTTTTCCAGAGATTACCAACTCAAATATATTCCTAAATTATCTCATATTATACTATAATCCATATTTTGGACATAAATCTAACATCAAAAGGATTTTTGTGAAAACCTAAGGAGGATACCCGAAGAAGAGGTAACGTTTGCCAACGAACATTTTTATTTTATATATTCTTCCAAATACTTCAATTTTTATTATAACTTGATGATATAATAACATAATTATATTAAATATACTTATACATTGTTATGTTAATGGAATTACCTACAACCATATCCATTTCCATCAAATGGGTTATGAAATCATCGTTTATGTGTACGGCGGACTACCGCCTCACAAACTAGTGTCATTAATTTTTTCATTTACCTCCTCTCAAGGCTGGTTATAATGAAGGATTTATTGTTTATATATGATATTTATTATATTATTATTCTTTTTTAATTATTATATCATTCATACCTTCATGATATCTATTTTGTGCGAATATGATAATGTCGCTTCTGTGTAAGGTGGACTACCACCTCAGAAAGTGATGTGATTCATTCACAATTTACATGGAAGATAATAAGGATGTGTTTAATAAAAATATGTTATATATATGAAATAAAAATTATTCTGGAATGATAATTTATATCATTTACTTTTCTTTCTTTCAATCCAATAAGAAAATGGAAACAATGTTCATGTGTACGTATGACCTATGATCACCATGAACAGTGCATTTCATTTTCTATATCTAAATATTATGTATTACTATAAATACATATATACTGAATATATATGATAATTATATCTTTTTTAACATTCTAGATATTATTAAACCATTATCTAAGAAGGATGACCAAAAATAAAAAATCAAAGAATACACGAAACACAAAGCAATTATTTCCTGAAACATGACTTTACCATTGAATTGTTAATAAACGATTACTAAAATGTAATAATTGAATAATATATGGTATGATATATACAGTTATGATTATTTAATATATTTATAACAAACTTATATTTATTATAAAAGAATTTTGAACATGTATTATGGATTCCAAGACTTACAGTAAGGGATTTCTAGTCTCTCTTTTATTTCGAAAAGACATATGCAAATTCACCACTCGTTTCTTTGGTGTGGTGAATATACTGACCCCTTTACATGATTATAATTAATATCATCCATTTCATAATATTTAATGTTTTATTTTATGTTATTAATTATTTGGTATTATTATTCAATATATTACCAAAACAGTAAGAGATTTTAGTTTCAATTTACATTCTTTGAGACATAATTTATTTTATGCACCTATCTTATTTTAAGAGGTGTATATACAAAAAATTTACATTTAATATCATTAATTTATTTATCTTCATGATATTTTAAGTTTCATTTAAAGATATTCCTTCACGGGACTTATGATTCAAAGTTACTAATGTAGTAAGGGTTTTATGTTACAATCTCATCGTTTATCGGGATTACTCATGATTATGCTTCCAATGATGAAATATTATGATCCATTTCTCAAAAAAAAAAATCATGAATTTTATTATCCTATGGTTATTCAGGATTTTTCAAGTAATATTATAATTTTACCACTCTTTGGTAATTACAATAATTGAGAAAATGTGTTTAAGAAAATCCGGCATTATTTCTCTCTTCATTCAGAGATCCATTTTCTTCCAAAACTATGTTTTCTAAAAACGTTTTCAAAAATGAGTTATTATTATATAATTATTTTTAAAGTACATTTTTACCCATGTTTTATTTTTTATATTTTTTTAAATTAATATTCATTTCATTTTCCAAAATAATTCCCATTTAGATTTTACCAAAAATGTGAAAGGAATCTTTATTTTAATGTGTATGGCATAAATGAAACTTATCATAGTCATGACCATTATTTTTTTTGAATAGTACTTTATAATATTTAAAGGTTATTTTCAATGAAAAATATTTTCAAAGAAAAATATTTTCAAAATGTTTTATGTTTTAAAAAGTGTTTTTCTCAAAGAGGAAAGGATATTTTCCTCAAGAAATGTTTTTAAATGATTTTGAAGATTTCTTTATAAGTTTTCATGGTTGTTTTCAATGAAACAAATTTTGAAAATGTTTTATGTTTTAAAAAATATATTTTTTAAAATAGTAAATGATATTTTCCTCAAAAAATATCTTCAAATTATTTTTAAAGCTTTTTTTACATATTTTCAAGGTTATTTTCAATGAAAAATAATTTTAAAATATTTTGTGTTTTAAAAAGTATTGTTTTTCAAAGAAGAAATGATATTTTACTCAAGAAATTTTTTAAATGATATTTAAAGATTAATTTATAAGTTTTCATGTTTATTTCCAAATATATGTATTTTGGAAAAGTTTTATGTTAAAAAAATGTTTTCAAAGAAGAACAGATATTTTCCACAAGAAATTTTTTAAATGATCATTCAAAATAATATTATATCTAAGATTAAATCCATTGATGTTACCTATGACTTACTGGGGATATGATCCAAGGATTCCATTCTTATTATTTCTATGAATGGTTTATGTTTATGATGAAAAGATGAATATGAAACCTGTTTTTTTCCATGGTTTATACTATAATAAAATTCATATGAAACACACATCTTTTCCCCTGAATTATAGTATGATAAAATGATGAAATGATTATGAAACCTATCTATTTTATATAGGTTACGATATGATAAATTTTTTACAAAACCCATTTCATTTTATGGGTTGTGATATGGTGATTTTTTATGAGATTATGGAAAAAATATAGTTTTAATTATAAGAAGGGAGGGACCTATATCTCCATATAATGTATTAGGTAAAGATAGATAACTCATGAGTAAATATGTTATGCATGAACTTGATTATATGTTCACAATGTTATACCTAAACTCGATTACATGTTTAAAATGTTATGCAAGAACTAGATTATATGTTGATAATGTTATGCGTAAAAATTATTACATGTTCACAATGTTATGTATGAACTTGATTACATGTTTATAGTGTTATGAATGGACCTATCTTTCATGTACATAATGTTATGAATAGAACTGGTTTCATTTCCATAAGTTTATGTAAGGTTATGATTTAATATCCTTAACTTAATGAGTGACCTATTTCTATTTACACATGTTCACAATGTTATAAGTCGACGTGTATGACAATAATCTATGTCTTATGCCAATTTTATTCTCTCATGGATCATTCTCTTTGATTTCATTATAATTAATGTCTTATTAACTTCCAAGATTTGTACTAGGGATCATTTTTATGATCTATGATATGAAGGGTATGGTTTTCATATGTTATTCTCATATTCTCATACCAGTATGCTCATGTTATATTTATATCTCCCTTTTTTACCATTAATGAGTGATTCTTGCTCAAATTTACCCAAGAGAAGAAGGTAAGACGGTCCTTGTAGTTTAGCTTGGGTTATCAAATCCACAGAGACCTAAGAAGAAACCTATAGACACGTACATTCTATGGACTATTTTCAGCTATGAAGTGGCCAAATTGGATTGATTTTGGATGGGTTTGAAATATATCTAATATATTTAAGTGAATTCAATTTAAAATAATGATTTGATCCTAGGTTATTGCTCGGGGTGGATTGGACGTATTTCCTTTTTAATGATTTCAATTTCTTATATTTGAGATGGGTTCATTTAAGGAGATAAAACAACATAATCACTTACTGGTTTAATGCCTACACCCTTTAATACTAATCACCTATACACTTGAAGGATCAAAGTTTTGTGCACTTCAAGGTAAAGGTTCGTATTAGCACTTGATGTGTGTGGCCTTAAATTCAACAAGGACGATGGAGTTTAAAAATCATCAAATAAAAATCTCAATTAAAGAAGTGATTATACATTAATGAGGTGATAAATAACATCCAATCCATCCCCTTGATACTCCCTTGGATCAACCCATAAGTGGGTTATCCCTCCATTGATTATATGGTTTCAATGGAAGCGGAAAGTAGACTCATGAGGGAGGAAATGGAGAAGTAAAAAAAAACGCAATAAAATAACAATCACTCCACCGTTGTGTGATAGTCTCACAAGGTTTGGTATGAACAAGTTCACACCTTAAACCAACGGTATGAAAGTGATAAGGAGAAGAACATAATAATAAGAGAAGAAGAACTTAAGAAACAAGGATGAATTAAAACAACTTACATGTGAAGGAAGAACATTACAAAGAGAAATTGGCAGCATAACATTAAGATGAAAACAAGCTCAAAGATTCCTAAATCCTCCAACACCACTGCCTTAAAAAGGCATTTTTTGATCCCTTGTGTTGATCCTCCAATAGTACAAAGCATCTCAATTAATTTTGGTATGCCATAGGTGGTGGAAAGCTTGTGGAATTTGGAATTTTCCACATTTGACCCGAGGTGGCAGCCAGCTTTCATCCACCGAACAGACGCGTTTGGATGACCTTCTATATGGCCGAATAGGAGTGGGCCATATAAGAAGAAAATGGATTTACGGATGTCTTCTAACCTCCTGTAATATTTGGGCCCATTTGGAGTTGTGGATTACGATATATGATCAAATTAGTGGGCTGTTTTTCTGGGCCGCAGAATTTGGCCCAGAATTTTATCTCTAACTTGGGACGCCTAAATGACCACAATGGATTCCTAATTAGCATTAGATCCTGAAGAGTTATTTGTTCCTATACATGTCTTCTAGAATCCCACGAAATATGGGATTAATTGGGCTTTTATGTTGGGCCCCACAGTCTCATCAGTGGGATGGTGTCCAATCTGCCTTCTCTATAATTGCTTCCATTAATCTCCAAATATCTCTATAATCGTTTATGAATCATCCATTGATCCCTGAATGAAAAATGTTCAAATTTAAGATTAGATATAGTTCCCAAAATATCAAATTAAAATATTGATAATTACATTCCTTAGAATCAGATGACTCATTGAGTACTTTAAATGATGTTAAAAAATGTACCTCATAATAGCGCATTTTAAGAAGGTATTACAATCATAATGTGAAATGATGTTCAAAGTGTAAAATGCACTAAAATGGTGTTTATGAGTAATAAAATACATGAATATTGTGTATATTAACAATGAATATTAACCTCATTTAGTTTCTAATCACACCCCCCAACTTGAGATTTGCTAGTCCCGAGCAAATAATTCAATGATTTTATTTGAATTCCTTTCTTCAAACACATTATAACAAACAATTCTCACAATGTAAACTGCACACAAATATATTTTTATAACCTATCAAGATAATTTAAAACAAGATGAATTTAAAAGAAAATCCCAATCCCAAGCCCATTAATTTTATCAAATCCATCATCATACTTCATCCAACTCAATTAGGTGTAATGATGTGTTGTGAATCACAATAGATATGGGGGTTCATTTTCATTCAAGGGGGAAATCATGGAAGCTCTAGGTGGAATCACATTTAATCCTAATATGAGTATTCTTCATTCCTCTTTTTTTGGATTTTTTTTGCAATATTGCTATAGTAATTGAGATTGCAGTTAATCAAATTAACTCATGTAGCAAGACTTTGCCGATGACTCCCAGACTCAAAGGCCTTAGGGCACCAAGTGAAACCCACATACTCGGGCATCGTCTCGAGTTAACTTAATAAAAAACAAAGTCATATTACCATAAATAGAGATAGATTGAAAAACTCAGGTCTAGACAACTCTGGAGTCATGATCCCCAAGTGCCGAAAGCCTCGCATTTTATCAATCCATTGCTCTACATGCAATTATATATATATATATATATATATATTTTATATTTTTCTTGAATACTCATATTATTCATAAAAATCAACCCAACCTATGCTATTTATTATGGGACCCCAAAAATTAAAATTAGTACCCCACAGTCTACAGGATGTGCATTGTGGCATTTTGATTTAATGGATGAAAATAAAAATGATGAAAATTTTCATTGGACAACCAAACTTCAAAAATCAATGCTTTTAAACTTAATCATGAATTAAATTAAGAGTCAAGGAAATAAAATTTATTTTCTATGTAGTTTTAATGTGAGCAAAGATGTTATTATATGAATGATAAAGGAATTTTACTTTTTTTTATCATCATTTTTTTAAAACAAACATTTTGTTTCCACACCCCCCAACTTAGAATGAAACTGTCCCTAGTTTCATAAAAATAAAATTTAGAATGGGGTAGAGGAATAAAAGGGGAGTTCAATAAGGAAATTAAAATATGAGGATGATGGAATGAAGTCACCTTGTGGTTGAAGTTGAAATTATTGCTGCTCCAATTTAGTCCTTTGATATCCATGTCGCTTGAAGAGTTCCCTAGTGGAAAAAGGAAAACAGACAAACAAAAAAAAAGAGTATATATATATATATATAAGTAAAATATAAGTATATATATAAAATAAAATAAACTGATGATACATTGTCTTATTTTTAAATTTCTGGGTAAGGTATTACTCAAGGATCACACCACGTGACACAGATGAATATGGTGATCCCCTTTCATACCCATCCATACTCATAATAGAAGAACAGATCAACAGTCTATTTTTTTTAAATATAAAAATTATTAATTAAAATATAAATTTTATTAAAACAACAAAATGATAGGAAACTTGAAAACCATGGGTTGCCTCCCATGAAACGCTTTATTTAACGTCGTTAGCTCGACTTGAACCCCCCAACTTATCCAATACCAACTTTCAACATTTTTAGGACCACATGTTTCGCCACTTCTACTAGGTTGAGATTGATTCTATGTTTAGAATTTGTTTCATGCACAAAACACTGTTCTAAAATGAGCAGGTAAATCCAAGGAATATCATAAATGATGGATTCAATTTCTTTTGTAGTATTTTCTAAGACATTATGAATAATCACCTCTTTAGTGGTTTCAAGATAAGAAATGGTGACAAATGGATGTTTTTGGCTATCCCCAATGAATGGAAACTTGAGGGTGTATGGAAAGTCCTTTTGTTCAAGTTCAGGTAGGCTTATACATTCAAACATAGGTTGGGACTTTGAATTGAACTCAGTTTCATTTTCAAAATTGCTCAACAGAATTGGTTACTTATTAATAGAAGATTCAACCACCAAATTGGAAAGATTAGTTTCAGGAATGGTTATGGATTCAAAGTTTGGGATTTCTCTTAATGGTTCAGTGATTTGCATTTTTGAAAAATCATCAATGGAGTTATATTCATGAGACTCAATCCATGATGTCAAATTCTCCGCTTTTGAATCCAAAAAAGTCAATTTACTCTTGATTTAAAGACCCTTCAACAATTCCTTGATCCTATTCATCTATCCCAAATCCAAAGGTTTGTTCTTCAACAAATTCATGAGAGGTTTGTGGCAAACTAGACACTTCACACAAGGTTATGGAAGGGACAATTTGTGTAGGGATGGGTTCCTCAAAATTTTTAATGCTTTGTAGTTCTAACCTAAATGATGAAACCTCAAAATTAATTATCTCCATTTGTTGACACAATTTTTCAAGTAATGGTTGTGGATCATGATGGGTAAGGGGTTGAGAAACATGGTCTATTTCAGATGGATAATTAAGTTGTTGGAATTGCACAAGAGGGTGTTCAGATTGGCCTTGTTGGGATTGGAACTCATAATATGTTGGAATGTATTGTGGATCATATGAATAAAAACATTGTGGTTCAGTAGGTTGTTGATGATCCCACAAGTAGGAATTTGGATGGTCATTGTACATCGTACATGGGGATGGGTGATCAAAGTAGGGATAGGTTTCCCATGTTTGGACTTGTTCAAAATGGTTTTCCATAGGAATGAAATTGGAGATTAGATAAGAGAAGTGGGATGAAAAAAAAGAATGATAGTGTCTAAGATAACTTACTTAGGTCCCCGGCAACGGCGCCAAAATTTGATTCTCGCTCAAATTTACCCAAGAGATGAAGGTAGAATGGTCCTTGTAGTTTAGCTTGGGTTATCGAATCCACAGAGACCTAAGAAGAAACCTATAGACATGTACTTTATATGGATCATTTTCGGCTATGAAGTGGACAACTTGAATTGATTTTGGATGGGTTTGAAATATATCTAATAGATTTAAGTGAATTCAATTTAAAAGAATGATTTGATCCTAGGTTATCGCTCGGGGTGGATTAGACGTATTTCCTTTTTAATGATTTCAATTTCTTATATTTGAGATGGGTTCATTTAAGGAGATAAAACAACATCATCACTTACTGGTTTAATGCCTACACCCTTTAATACTAATCACCTATACACTTGAAGGATCAAAGTTTTGAGCACTTCAAGGTAAAGGTTCGTTTTAGCACTTGATGTGTGTGGCCTTAAATTCAACAAGGACGTTGGAGTTTAAAAATCATCAAATAAAAATCTCAATTAAAGAAGTGATTATACATTAATGAGGTGATAAATAACATCCAATCCAGGCCCTTTCTACTCCCTTGGATCAACCCATAAGTGGGTTATCCCTCCATTGATTATATGGTTTCAATGGAAGCGGAAAGTAGACTCATGAGGGAGGAAATGGAGAAGTAAAAAAAACGCAATAAAATAACAATCACTCCACCGTTGTGTGATAGTCTCACAAGGTTTGGTATGAACAAGTTCACACCTTGAACCAACGGTATGAAAGTGATAAGGATAAGAACATAATAATAAGAGAATAAGAACTTTTATTAAGAAACAAGGATGAATTAAAACAACTTACATGTGAAGGAAGAACATTACAAAGAGAAATTGGCAGCATAACATTAAGATGAAAACAAGATCAAAGATTCCTAAATCCTCCAACACCACTGCCTTAAAAAGGCATTTTTTGATCCCTTGGGTCGATCCTCCAACAGTACAAAGCATCTCAATTAATTTTGGTAGGCCATAGGTGGTGGAAAGCTTGTGGAATTTGGACTTTTCCACATTTGAACCGAGGTGGCAGCCAACTTTCATCCACCGAACAGACGCATTTGGATGACCTTCTAGATTGCCGAATAAGAGTGGGACATAGAAGAAGAAAATGGATATCCGGATGTCTTCTAACCGCATGTAAAATGTGGGCCCATTTGTAGTTGTGGATTCCGAGATATGATCAAATTAGTGGGATGTTTTTCTGGGCTGCAGAATCTGGCCCAGAATTTTATCTCTAACTTGGGACGCCTAAATGACCACAATGGAGGCCGAATTAGCATTATATCCTGAAGAGTTATTTGTTCCTATACATGTCTTATAGCATCCCACAAAATTTGGTATTAATTGGGCCTGTATGTTGGGCCCCAAAATCTCATCAGTGGGCTGGTGTCCAATCTGCCTTCTCTATAATTGCTTCCATTAATCTCCAAATATCTCCATCCTCGTTTATGAATCATCCATTGATCCCTGAATGAAAAATGTTCACATTTAAGTGTAGATATAGTTCCAAAAATATCAAATTAAAATATTTATAATTACATTCCTTATAATCAGATGACTCATTGAGTACTTCAAATGATGTTCAAAAATGTATCTCATAATAGCGCATTTTAAGAAGGTATTACAATCATAATGTGAAATGATGTTCAAAGTGTAAAATGAACTAAAATGGTGTTTATGAGTAATAAAAAACATGAATATTATGTATATTAACAATGAATATTAACCTCATTTTGTGTCTAATCAATGAGCATCTAATCTCACCCTTTATTATGCTTCCTTTTTCCCAAGTTATGAAGAAAGGTTTAAGTAGGTTATGTTTGTTAAGAGTACTAAAGGTAAAGATCTTTATAGGATACATTGATGACCTTTCAAGAATTAAGAATATTGTGTTCCAATTTTCCAAAGGTACTAAACTATTACGATTCTTAGGATTGTGTTTGTGTATTATATTAAATATTCATATAAAAATATTTAATATCCATGTATGAAAATATCGAGTCGCTATAGTTTATATGTGATTTTCATTGTTGTGACATTTAGTTCTTTATCTTGGGTGCCTTGTTCTATTGTTAGACAATAATCTTGGACCTTAGGAGATCATGCCTATTGCTAATGAGAAAGGATCCCAGAGGGTCACACACTAAGTGTTTATGTTGATCTTGATTAAATTCTATTTGAATTTAATTAATGGAATATATCTTATTATCAAGACCAAGTAATAATTTTATTCATATTTTATTTAATGTATAAATTAAATAAATATTTATTCATTTAATTGTGAATAAAACTTATTTATTTATTTTATTGAATATATAACAAATATTTTTTCATTGGTTTGTGGATAAAATATTTATTTATGAATAAAGTGTTTATTCAGGTATTCAATAAACACTAAGGAGTTCAAATAGATCAATACTGCATTTGATAAAAAATATCAATTTACAAACCAAATAAATAATATTTGTTATTACATAAGTTAGCACATGCACCATAAAATAACAATAATAATAATAATATTTTTTCATGGGATTTAATTAATATTATTATATTATTTTAGGGCCAACATTCAATAAATAATATTTTAACCCAAACCCAATATCTATAAGTATATGGTTATGTCTATTGTTTACTGTTGGTTGAAAATTGAGAATAAATAATCATCACGCACAATAGACTTCTCTCTCTATCTCTCTCAAACTTCTCCTATCTTTCTCTCAAGAATGAGAAGACCGAATGAAAATTAAATTTTTATTAGCCTAACCCCCTTTTAAGGGAAAGGGGGAACCCAAAATGACTTCATTGACTTAAAACATTCAAACATTCCCCCATAGTCTAAGATCCTAAGGAAAAACAACCAAATTCAATATAAATAAACCCCCTCTCTAGTATAAATCATGTTAAGACCAGATTTCACAATCACAACACTGCTTGGATAGCTATCCCATACAGGACTGCATGGGCTTGGTACCAATAGAAATTGCCATACCCTCTCAAACATCTAAATAAAAATAGCATTGGAGAGTGAAAACTCCCTGCTCTGAACCTCTTCTGGAGTATCCATGTAGGAGAACCGGTTACCTTGACCCATTGACCGCAGACCGCAGTGCCATAGTGGAAACCCCCCAAATTCATTCCACACAAACAAAAGGATCAACACCCAAACTGAAAAATATTCAAAAAACAGATCAATCAGCAACATGTATCCTTTAAAGCTCCTCCACCATTGAAAGAATCATGAAAACCCTTGTGAAGGAATCAGTTGCCGCAGCTAAAACCACACTACCGCCGTAAAGATGGAGCAGACCAACTGCAAAACATGAACCCATATCCATAACATGAACCAGAATCCCATCCAAATTGCCCAACTAGAATAAAAAAACTCAATCAAGAAATAAAAAACAAAAACCTTCACTGAAAAACATCACCCGAACAAGATCTCCAACAAGTCTAAAATGAAAAACCCATCGTTGCCTTCAAGACCACTCATGAAAACAGGATCCGCTCAACATACCCACAGTCGATGTAGAAATGTGGTGGTGACCTTTATTGTAGTGGATAGAAACTCGAACAGTGGACCCTCACCATCCCTCCATGAGAGCCCTACCCATATTGAAGGGTAGAACAAGAGAAGGCCAGCAAACGGTGAGATTCACCGAGTTTTTTGAGACCATGGAGTCACATGATGCCACCAAAGGAAGAGACACTACATGACACGAGTTCTCCTAGCCAAAGCATCGAGGAGAAGAACAACTATTCTACAGTGGGGGAGAGGAAGGCGTTAGTGGGAGGAGAAACCCTAACGTGAATCCCCTTAGGGGATCATCCTTCCACACCTCCCTTAAGAATGAGAAGAAATCATTCATGGATGAAGGATATTAGAGTAATAAAGTTGAAAAACACAAGATGATTGATTCACCATGATTTCATCTGGAAGTCAATTAGATTTTCTCGGAGATCAAAGGAGCATGTGTGGATCCCCTATAGAGGAATTATACACTTGATTCATTAAAGTGCAATAAAGGTAATATGAATGGGATTTCATAATATCAACAATATCATCGATGAAAGGATATTCAAATAAGGAAATAATCTCTTCCATTAATAATTAAATTAATTATAAATTTAACATTTAAGATCCTCTATTAGGGTTTTGAGAAAATCTAAATTAAAAGAAATTGTAATTTAACACCCACTAATGGCACTTGAATTCATTTCTTTTTTGAACCTATTTTTTTTACAACATCTTTGAGTTTATTTTTCAATGTTACAATTTTTTATTCAAGGATTTCAATACTTTTAGATTTATCCTAGATAAAAACACTAAGGTTACTAATTACATTTTATTATTATTTAATTTTAAATTTTAAATCCAAAATTTCCACATTATTTCTCTGAACAACCCCTTGATCTTCCAAAAAATTCTCTAATTGAGTTATTTTGGATCTAGGTTTTTAAATATACATTAAAAACTCCTTTAATAGTACATTAATTTTTTTATTTTTTTATTCTTTTTAAAATGAGATCCTCAAGATAACCTTCAAGTTCAACTTTAATATAGATAACTCCCTTTGATTGGATTTCCTCCTCAATTTTAGCTTGAACTTTTTCAACTATTGAAATAATTTTATCTTTCATGCATAATTTAAATTCATCTCCTCTATCTAAAAAAACATCATCACCATCCTACTCCTTTATCAATAATCTTTTCCATAGAAACTATTTTTTGGATGTGTTTCCAGATATAAAGTTTCTTCTAGGGTAATATCCTTTGTTGTCTCTGTGGATAATCAAATTCATATTCTCTATCAATCTTCCTTGGACACCTCACAAAAATGTGTCTAACATTACCACAATTTAAATAAGAAAATGGAGGATTTCTTTCAAACCTTCCTTTATCTCACTTGAATTTTCTTATTCTATGTGGTAGGAATTCATCATATACATCCAATTATACTTATCTAATTTCTTTAACATTAGGATTCTCCATGGATTTAAATTTCATCTCATTATATGAATGAATTGTTGTTGGTTATAGATTCAAGTGCATCTCATATAAGGCCAAATTTCTATGAAAATTAGCAAGATATAACGTTTTAAAGTTTATTTCTTAAAATTCTATCACTTATGGATTGTGAAAGGGTGAAAAAATTCTTAGTATTTTCTCTTTGAATTCAACATCCTTCATCTCATCATAGAATCCATGAATAAATCCTAAAAATGTAGTGATTTAGTTAAAAAAACCACCAATTACTTCATTTGGACTCATCTTCAAATCATCAAATTTGTCAAGAAGAACTTTAAACTTCACCTCCTTCACATTGATACCACCTTATTGGATATTAAAAAATTTATCCAATGTTACTTAAGAAAATATAAAACTCATTATTTTCATTTACATTTTACTTGAAAATTATCATGATATGTTATTTTTTACCTTTGAATCAGTGTTGAGTAATTTTCTACCTACTTCAGTTATAATAAATTATATTAAATCACTTATATGTATTCCACAAATACCAATAAAGAAAACATTAAGTATAGGAGACTATAAATGTAATATCATTTGATTATTCTAGAATATATAATTCCAACCGTTAAACAATATAAATCCATTTATATTCACAATATTTTCTATTTCAAAAATATATCAATGAAAAATTCATAAAAATAACCTTGTGGACCAGGTACCACTTATTGAAACCAAAACATCCAAAACACACCCAAAGAGGGGGGGGGGGTGTGGGGAGTGGGGGTGAATTAGGGTGTCAATTTATTCATAACACAAAATAAATATTATTTTAGTGTTTTAAATAATAATATAAACCTTTAGGAATCATTTTCATATTCAAAAAATTCTAGTATGAAAGGAAAATACAATAAAATAGACATTTTACTTAATTATCACTAAGGGATACTTAGAGGAGAATACACTGATGTTATGTTGATATACCATGATATAAATATGCATTTTATGTGATTAAAAGGTTTGATAAAGGCTCAAAATGGATCCTAATACCACTCCCTCATCATTCCTCCTTTCACACTACTTTAAAAATAGAAATAAGAAAATAGATAACACATATATTGCTCTAAAGAAATTACATAGAAATGATCATCACCAACAATTTTTTCCCCATATTATTTAATCTAACTTTTTATTTATGAATCATTAATTTAGTTCCAAATAATAATAGTTTTTCTCTCAGAAATTTCATGTGTATAAATGTTATCCAATACATGATGTGATTTTTTAACTCTATATTCCCTCTTAAAAATAAACATCAATTTCATTAACTTTAAAATTTAGGATTTTTCACCTATTGATTGGACCATTAATTTTTTTATATAATTCAAGTTAAAACCACTAAGATCAAATATAATAACTCCCATTTTGAAAAATATTTGAGTTTTTAAAATAATCTATAAATCACCAAATCACGACATGATGCCCTTGATTACAGTGTGATGATATTTTTCTCTAACCATCTTTTGTGAGACAACTTATTTTATAATATGGTTTTATGTAAACTTTAGATCTAAAAATTATAATTCAAATACAATTTAAAACTCCTTTGAAACTATGATATGATCCCCAAAATATGCATTAATAATGACTATATTATGACATCGAACACTATGTTGCATTGGGATTATTTTAACCCGATCCTGGTAGAGCTACTGTAACATCCCTCATTCTTCTCATTTTCTTGAGAAGGTGGGAGGGTGTTACTTGGCCTTAAGCAACATCCCAAAGATGCCAAAGGTCGGAAACAATTGTTTAAGGGTTTCAATACATATGGGGGACAATTTATCCTTTAAGAATAAAACAACTAACTAAATAATCCAAACCAAACAAACCACTGTGATACATGAAAAATGTTAGAAAACTCACTATTTAATTTTTCAAAATCCCACTAAAACCTAATTACCACAGTGGAATACTAAAATATCAATATAAAATGTGGAAGAAACTATGAAAACTCAAAGAAAACTAAAAGACTCCACAACTCCACATGCTATATGGTCTATGCTCCAAGCTCTAGAAATAGTCCAAGTATCATGAATTAGTGCTAAAGACATGTGATACTTTACCTTTTCCCATGTACCGGTAGATGACATCTGTAAAAACACAAAAGTGAAAAATTAGGGGTGAGTACTAAAACTCAGTAGGCTTTCCTCAATGACCCTACTAATGCCACTAGGATATAAGAGTTAGCAATATTTATATAATATAGTTTATATAAACAAATTTCTATAATAGTTTATAACTAAATATGAAAAAGTATCATAAGAATCAATTTTTTAATGAATTCTATTATTCAAGAAAGCAACCAAACCATAATTTTATAACCATTCAACAAACTCCATTTTGCATAACTATTTTATTCCACACAACCATAATACCAACTATACATGCTTCGTTATGATAGTTCCATACTCATGATAATTCTCTCATTGATATACCATGTCATTATAAGGTAATTATTTCCCATGTGCTATTATACCTTTGGCACTGAGCACAAGGTCATATTTTAACCAAGTCTCATAAATGCAATATGAATGCACACACCAAGTATGCCCAAAACCATGTCAATACCATCATTCCAAAACCATTTTATTAAAATGAACTTTTTATTGAAAACCCTTTTTCAAATAATCCATTTCAAAAATTCATCAAAACCATATTTTAAAATTTCTATTTTAAAATCATGAAAAATAAATCACTTTGCACATTAAATCACCAAAATTTTAGAATTTCATCGAAAACCATAAATCACCACTAAAGAAGATTTATAACATGCTTCAAAACAATATTTCACAACCAATTGAAATAAAATAGACCAATTTGAAACTAATCCAATCAATTATAGCAAGAGTAGTTGAGAGTGAATCCACATACCTTAAGAGTTTTGGAAAAAACAAGAAACAGACAAAGAATGCCAATTAAACCGGGTTAAATATTCATCAACCCTCCTTATATATATTCCCCTATCATAAAAAAACCCAAATATAAACTTATTTAGAATCTAAAACCTTATATATACCCTCAGTGGGCATAGATATAAGAATCCGAGAAGAGGGGAAAAGTAGATCTAAGAAAAACATCAAAAATGGTGAAGAATGAACACTTATCATGATTAATCGACTTCTAAACAACAAGTGAAGCCTTATGATCACCTCTATATTGAAGGGAGAACATTCCTTGACCTTTGGGGAAGAAAAATACCGAGTTAGGGCCTCATAAAAGGAAAAAATAGATAATTAAATAAAAAATGTGTTAGATCCACTTTTTAAGGAGGTTGTTTTGACACGCACATAGTTTAGTCACATGGTTATACAAACCATGTTCTAACCATGAATTATTCACTAACTAAAAGATAACCCTTCACATGATATCATCACATAGTCTCCAAAACCATCTAACAACTGTGCCTAAGCCACTGCCACAAACTGTCCAAACCATTTTCAAAGCGCACGACTTCTCCTAGGCTGTCGCATGGTTTGGACAAACCATGTGTAGCCCATGTGCCTTACCTTTATCCCCAAATATAAATTTAATTTTCTCCCAACTCTTTAAACTTCACTCATAAACTCAATATACTTATAATCATAAATAAATAGTTACATAGTATAAATTGGGGGTGCTATATTCTCCCCACCATTGGTCTTTCCATCCTTGGAAAGTAGAAAACCAACAGTGTCTTGAAAGTGTTCCAACCATTGTTATTTCACTTACTTCTCTCATTCCCAAGTATCTTCCTAAATTTGACCATGTTTCCACAAAACTTGCACTAGTCTGATGATTTTACCATGCAAGACTCTCTCTTTCCTATCTACAATCTGCACCAGAATATCTACCCATGACACATGTAGCTCCAAGTTAACATGATCCCATCTGATCACATGGTCAATATTAGGTTGATATTTTTTCAACTGAGATACATGTAATACATTATCTACCACACTAAACCATGGTGGAAATTCTATACAATATTCCACCTCTCCAACCTGTTCTGGTATCTCAAAAGGGCCTATGTATCTAAGAGATAACTTACCCTGCTTCCCAAAATGATGATGTCCAAGCCTAGGATAAATCCTCAAGAACACATTATCACTCACCTTGATAATCCTAATATTTTATAAGATCACCATTCAAGGAATATAGAAGAATGAATTTAACTCCTAGACCAAGAAAACTGATGACAACTTGTTACATAAGGAAGGAAACAAGCTGATACCACTTATATTAAACATGCTTTTGGACCGAATAAAACTGATACCATTTGTAACATCCATCCTTCTCATTGGATTGATAAGGTGGTAGGTTGTTACTTGGCCTTAAGAGATATCCCCAAAATGCCAAATGTTGGAAATAAATTCCGAAGGGTTTCAATACATGTGTGGGATGATTTAACCTTTATGAATAAAACAACTAACCAAACCAAACAAACCACTATGATGCATGAAAAATGAAAGAAAAATAAACATTTCATTTATCAATATCCTTCTAAAACCCAAATACCACTGTAGAAGACTACAATATAAATGTAAATAGTGGAAGACACTATGAAAACTCCAAGACAACTAGAAGACTCCACAACTCCACATGCTCTAAGATCCTAGATCCAACAATAGTCCAAGTATCATGAAGTAGTGCTAAAGACATGTGATAATTTACCTTTTCCCATGTCCCGGTAGATGACATATGAAAAATCACCAAAGTTCCAAAGCAGGAGTGAGTAATAAAACTCATTATTTTTTCCCCAATGACTTCCTTACTCACGCCCCTAGGATATAATAATTACCAAAATTTATAGAAAAAAGTTTATATAAAACAAATTCCAAAACATATAATAACTAAATATAAACAAGTGTCAAAATAATCAATTTTCCAATGAAATACATTTTTCTAAAAAGAAACCAAACCATACTTTTAAAACTATTCCACAAACTCTATTTAGAAGATCCATTTTATTCCACACAACCACAATACCAACTATGCATGCTTTGTTATGATAGTTATACTCATGATTGGTCTATCATTAATCTACCATGTAATCACAAGGTAATTATTTCCCATGTGCCACTACACATTTGGAACCAATCACAAGGTCATATTTCAACCAATCCTTAAAAATGCAATATGAATGAACACATCAAGTATGCCCAAAACCATTTCAATACTGTCATTCCAAAACCATTTCAATAAAAAACCCTTTTTATTGAAAACCATTTTTCCAAAAAACCATTTAAAATATTTAAAAAAACCATATTTTAAAACTTCCATTTTAAAATAATGAAAATTAAATCACTTTGCACATTAAATCACCAAAATTATAAAATTTCACTGAAAACCATAAATCATCACTAAATAAGATTTATAACATTCTTCACACAAATATTTCACAACTAATTGAAATCAAATATACCAATTTGAAACTAAGATAATCAATTTTATCAAGAGGAGTCAAGAGTGAAGCGACCTACCTTGAGAGTTTTGGCGAATATGAAAAATAGATGAAGAACACCAACAAAACCAGGTTAAATCTTCATGAACCTGCCTTAAATATCTTCCCCTATCATAAATAAACGAAAATATAAACTTATTTAGCATCCAAAACCTTAGATATACCCTCATCATACATATATCTAAGAAACTAAGAAGAGGGTAGAAGTAGATATAAGAAAAACGTCAATAACAATGAAGAACAAACACTTATCATGAATAATCAGCTTCTAATCACCAAGTGAAGCCTTTAAATCGATGGTAGAACCTTTATTTACCTTTGGGGAAGTCAAATACTGAGTTAGGGCCACATAGGAAGTAAAATGAGACACTTAAAGGAAAAAATTCATTAGATCCACTCTTTAATGAGGTGGTTTTAACCCATGGATGGTTTAGTCACACAGTTATACAAACAATACACTAATAGTGCTTTAGCCACTGCCTTAAAGATACCCCTTCACATAGTCTCCTCACATGGTCTCCAAAACCATGTTCAAATCATGCCGAATCCATTACCTCAAACTTCCCAAACAATTTTCAAAGCGCATGGCTCTTCCTAGACTATCACATGGTTTGGACAAACCATGCATAGCCTGCACACCTTCCCTTTAGACCCAAAACACATTAAAGTTCTCAAAACTCTTCCAAACATCACCCATAAATATCATATACTTAAAAGAATAAGGAAAGGGTTACATACCAAAAATCAAGGGTGCGAAAGCTACACATATTTTTCAAGGGTTCAGTTTATTATGGAACCATACCATGAATTTTGGAATAATTTATAGTACTATAGCATGATTAAAAATACCTCATTTTTAAACCAATGCCTCATTGTGGCATGTTTTTAATCATTGAGACTTGATATAATAGTCCAAAAAAGAAACCCTAACCATTTTCCTCATGGGGTCCTCCTTACAAAATGAATGATACCTATATGGTATGACACAAGCCACTGTGACATGGCTAAATTATCATAATACCCTTTTGTTTACTATCACTTTATTTTACTCATACGTAGCCTCCATTATATTGTGGTCATATACCATGCACTGTGATTATATCTTCCTTCATAAAATCAGATCCGTAACTTCTCAAATCTACACTAGACATCTCTAAGCCTTCCACCTGACCAAATAATAATATTTTAACTAAAGTTATAGTCTTGGTTTGAAGAAAAAACAAAACACTTCTCCAAAAATTAGATCTATGTTCAAAAATTCTCTAAAAAATTAAATAATATCTACTATAAACATCCTTGGTTACAACATATCATTTATCTTATATTAGAAATATTTTAATATAAAAATTATTTTAATATTATATCTTAATTTAAGATATTATATATTTATTATGATATAAATTAATTATTTAAATCAATATATCATTATTCTTAATCAATTATATCATATTAAATGAAGATAATTATTAAATATCATTCCATGAATCTCATAATAAAACATGAATTGGTTATAACTATGAATAAAAAACTGTTTTAATATCACCACATGCCCATTGGTCTATTGTTATACTTGAATTGGTTATTTTATTAATTAAAAAAATTAATTATATTTAAAAAAATGCACTAGAACAAACTATGATCTAATTATGTTCAAACCTTTTTGATATTTTAATCCATATTTGATAAGAACTTTGTGTGACCTTATAAATGTCTAAAATATTGATAAGGATTATAAATGTACATTCAAAATAATAAAAATAATGATGACTAGAAACATATCTTTATTTCTATGGGATTGAGTAATATTGGCGAATCAATAAAACATCATGTACATTGAGTTTGTCTCTTTATTAATAATATCAATAAAATGTGAGAGATATGAATCATATTAAATTTGTATCAAATATATTATTATTTATTTATTTCCAAATAATTCTATTAACATAAATAAATATGTCATATAACCTTTATCAAAGAATAATATTTCATTTCCTTGGTTAACTCAATCATGGATCCATAAATACATTCTTGTCACATGGTTTTTAGTGAACCAAAGTTTAGAGTAGAGGGATTTAATTTTTTTTAAAGATTAATAAAAGTAATAGAAATTTATAAATAATAAATAGGATTATTGGTATGAACAAATAAATGAATTGTTTCTAAGAGATGTGACTTAAATGTGCACTTAAAAGTTACATGAATTTAGATCCAAAGAAATAAAAACATAGGTATCTATAATTTGGAACCTCATAAAAAAATTAAATTGGAACTATTTGAATGACTTGATAAACATTATTAAAATTTTAGTTTTTCAAATATTTTTTGAATCCATATAATTTAAGGATGTCATTATAAATTCCTATATAAACCCACTTTTCATAAAAATTCAACATCATTCTTGAGATACATTGGATGGATATTATTTTCATCCATGCAATATTAACAATACCTTTAGAAAACTAAGTGGATAAGATAGTTGTAGATACATTATATAGAATGAAAATCCACTCATTTATCTAAAAAATGAATTATGAAATTCATCCTTTATGTTGATGAGATAACATCTTTAGTATAGATGTAGAAATGACTGTTTCTATGTTATATAATCCTATATGAATTACCTTTTATAAAATATTTAGTAATTTTATATATTATATTCCATATGATATATCTTATGTCTCTAAAATATCTAATATTTTAATTCATATAAATTTTAATTAAATGTATTCTATTTAATCAAACCATTTTATTAAGAAAATTATTTGACCACAACTCATAAAATTAACATTTAAATATAGAAAAATAAAAATTAATCAAACACATTGACATGGTTTTTGATATTTATGAAGTCTCATTGATTTTTTATTTAATTATTTATATAAATAATTGATATAAATAATTATATATAAACTCAATTATTGTGATAAACCCTTAAAATTAATGACCTTTAGAATATTTTGTATTTGATCCTATATGTTTTAAAAACATTGAACTTATTTATTAATTTTCATTCATTCTCATAAAAAATTAAACATATATATCAATATATCATTGTTTTCCAAACCAAAAATGATATTTGTGATGAAATAAAAATATTTTTTACATCCATTCTTTTAATTTTTTCATGATAGTGAAAATATTTGTAATATATGATTAATTATAATCTCATGAATAATATTTTATTGACAAGTAAGTCTAAAAATATAAATACATATACCCAATTCCATTTTACTTATGTATGGTAATGTATTTTCACAAACACATGAAATTGAGAGCTCACTACATTGTTCTCATCACATGAGAGTGAAAATATCATCATAATCTAATAAATTTTTTATTATTGACCTATAAATTCATATAAAATAATATTTTCATGTGAGATATTTTTTATAGATTACCATTATTTAATTTTGATACTATTTAAATAGGCATTGAAAATATATTTTATAATATAATTTCCTATTATTAGTTTTGGAACCAATATGAAAAATATGTTTTATTTAATATTTCAACTTCAATTTATGTTGTGACGAAGAAGATGTTTGAGAGTAAAAGTGTACAGGGATATGTTTGATTGAATGAGGGAGAGTTTTGATTGAAGATGAAGTAATTTTAATGTTATTGGTGACCTTGTTGTTTTTTTTATTTTCACTGCATTTGTTAAAAAATGAACCACTTTCAAAATTAGATAAATTTGGATAGTTCAGATGAGGTGAAGGCCATTTGAATGTTTTTAGTGTTTTCAAGATGTTTGAAGTTAAAGATAAATATTTTGGTAATGTATTGATGGAGAAGAAAAAACCATTCTACAATAAGAATATATTAACCCGATATTTTCTTCCTAGATATAATTATTCTTAATCTAGTTTTCATAAAATTTGTGTCATTTAGAAATGTAAAATAAAAGATTACATGTGTTTAGGATATTTGTTATAGGTATATTATTTCACTATGAATATTGTGGATCCAAATCACACTATAATTTTGGGGAATACAGAAATGTGTTTTTAGGTCTTTATGGTCTAAGGATTTATTCATTACGAAGGTGACTACACTATGAGGCTCAGGATTATTCCACACATGTTATTCACTAATTAAATGGTGTACTTTTGGGTATTGTGGGTTATGGTGTAATTTTTTCTATCATAAAATTATATATATGGTGAGGAAATATATTTGATGATTTTTTTATAACCACTTGGTAATTGTAATAATTAAGTCTTAATGCACATGATTATGCCCTAATTTGTGTTGTTTTCTAGTTTTGATATTTTTTTAATTATGTGGACTCATGGTTGACACATAGGGGTACTCAAAATCAATTTATTTAGTCCCTAAATAATATCATGTGTGACTAGATATCCTGGATTGATTTAAAGGATCATTTTAAAGTGGGAGATGTTTTAGATTGAAATTTCTTATATAATTTGAAATTAAAATTCAAATTTCAATGAATAGAAGAGAAAGTGTCTTCAGTGAAGAGGAAGAGTATGAATGAGAAGAATAGATAAGTATTTTCATGAATTTTTAGTGTGAAATAGAGAGATAATATGAAAATACTCCTAGGAAGATGTTTAATCACTATTTATGAAAACTTCTTAAAGATGAATCTTTAGTTGGTGAAGATCAAAGGATTCCTTTAAATAAGATTCACTATAGTGGTTTTGTCAGGAGTGACTTATTTTTTTATAGTTAAATGATCATATATTCATCTATACTTCAATAGATCTTTGTTAAAGAAGGAGGAAAATGTTATATGTTCTAGAGGATTTTTTTGAATAATAATTTTCAAAGTTTCATTGATTTAAGTGAAGAAGATAAAGTGATACTATGTTGATAGAAAATTTTTAGATTAATGATGGCTATAATAAGTTCCTTATTACTTTTTCTTTAAAGAGTTAAATATTTTATGTGTGTGAGAAAATTGCAATGGCCAGGATAAATTTATATATACATGATTTTCAAGTGTAATTTCCTGGATAAAATTACCCAAACAACACTTGATTTAGTATTGATATAGGACCTCTGGAAAACATCCCTATACATCAGAGGCTTCCATCCAGTAGTGAGAATTTATGATCAATGTTGGGGAGACTATAATCAAAATATCATAATAATAAATAATAATTAATAACCAAAAATCATCCACAACCGTATAATATAGTATTCATATGGTGTTATAGCTAAAATAAAGCCAAAATATAATAACATACCCATACAATAACAAATGAATACTATTATTCATACATTACATATATCAAAATATATCTCCCATCAATCTAATTCCATAAAAAAATAAAACAAAACAAAATTCATAAAGGGTATCCAAAAAAACCCTCAAGACTCACCTTAATCCCATGTCTAAACCCCATTAAGCACCTCTATCATGATCCCCTATTAATCCTATACTATAACCTACATAATAGTCATGAGGTCTTCACGTCCACTAGGGTGTATGTATAGGGTTTTTAAAAATACATCTCAATAGGAAGCCACCAACAAGGTCCTTAATATATTTCAAAATATACCAATGTATGCATGAGAAAAATAATTAAGTAAAAATACACACTTTATACAAGTATACACCCAACATTGGTCATTATGCACTAATAAATCCACCATGAACCCCAACCAAACCTACTTTGTCCCCATGTTGGAAGGAAGAGTCACCTTGAACCATAGAATAATCTCAAATAATATTGGAAGTAGTACTAAGGAGGGTGTAACATAGCCAACCTCCTATGTTATTTGACCAATACCCTATTATTTAGGGTAAGGTATATGATTGAGTCTCCGAATGACACCCTATCACTTAGGGTCAAATATCAAAACCAAGTATCATACCAATGCCCCATCGGTCAAGGTGAGATCTCACAACCATATCTCATACCAACACCCTATCACTCAATATTATATTTTATACCAAGTACTATACTAACATGTTATCACTCAAGGTTTTGTCTCATATTAAGTCCCATGCCAACACCCTATAACTAAGGGTATTTTATCATGATAATTCCCATGTAAACACCCTATGAATCAGGGTGTGGACTTATACCATATCCCATTCCAACACCCTATCACTTAGGGTGAGGTCTCATACCATGTCATTTTCCAACACTCCAACAATTAGGGTGGGGTTTCATACCATGTCCCGCAACCCCGTGTTATTGATGAAGCACAAATTTTGAATATTTTTATAGGATTTTATAATTTTTTACATTTAATTTAATTTAATTATAAATAAATGGATTTTATTTTGTATTTCCTTTTTATTATAGAATTTATTTTAAATAGGTTTAATATTCATTATTTTTTATTGATTATATTAATGTGTAATTAATTTTAATTAAGAATACATATAATTTTAATTTTTCACAAATTACAAGAACATTACAGAATCAATGGAAGGTTTAGAATTTGATTTCTGAAAGCAAGGAAAAGTACAAAAAAATGAAATTTTTTAAAAGTTAAAGATTCTTACAAATGGGTTAGCCCATACATAAGGGTAATTTTGGAAATTCATTAAGGTCTTACACTTATTCACTAAGAAGAGATTGGAAATTTTTCAAATCCATACATAAGAGTCTTTTGTGGAGGATATGTAAAATTCATTTCTATAAGTGGATGGAATTTAAAGGTTTCCTTATAGATATAAGGAATATATAAAAGTACATTCCATTTTTATTGGAGGTATTTCCACCCAAATATAAGGGTTATTCTAAGCTATGTTCATACATAATGGTATTACCCTTTGTCAAATCCTATTATGATCGAGTGTGAGGCATACATAAAGGTAACCATAGGGATATTCTAATATGTAAAGGTTCCCTGAATTTTCTATGAGGATGAAATAACTGATATTTAAGGGTCTTTACAAGATCCCGATAATGTATAAAGTTAAATTACTTTATCGTTGGGAAGTAGATTACCATATATAAAAGTAATATTACATCCAATGGTTATATAAAGAACAATATCTTTTACATGGGAATGAAACACTAGAGGCCTAAGAGTCATTTTATAGATACATAAGGATCCCATTGTAGATATGATGACACATAAAGGTTACTACCTTTATAAAAACATATTTTTCTAAAATATAGAGGGATACATAATTGTTTTTTAATCAAAGGAATCTGGCTCAACTACATATGAAGGATTCACTAGAATGTTACTGAGTAAAAAGCCTCCCCTATTTCAGAAGTTCATATTAAAGCCATGGATCAATGAGAAGGTGACATGGAGCCTATATGAGGGATGAAGGACTATAAAAATATTCTATTCTCAATTATTATCCAAATATGTAAAAGAAGATTATAAACTCATATATAGAATATGATTTAAGAGAGGGATATGGATTCTGTTAGCATCAAGTGTATGAATTGATCACTTGAGAATTATAAGGATGTACATGCTTTCTATGTGGGGGAGATAAATATTTTTATATTGTTTTGAGACCATACAAGATTCAAAATTATTCTTAAAAATTCATCTTTACTCTATAAAAGGGAATGTAAATCACTATAACAACTATCGAATGCTGATTCATTATATTCTTACTTAGTTTATTTTTATCCATTGATGGAACACTTAGATGATTATGGATGATACAAGGTGACTTCCTATACCCTATAATACATAATTCATGTATTTAATGTGAGATCATATTTATCATGATCTTTCTAGAAGTGTTTTTTTGTTCTTGGAGGTAGAATGTTTCTATTATTTATTTCATTTTAAATTATTTTACTTAATTTAATATTGGTTTTCAAAAACCTCCCCTTGAATATTCTTTATACCCCATATATTAGAGGGAAGTAAGGATTAGTTTATGTGTGATCATATGTTTTTGATCACTTATCTATGAAAGTGTAGAGAATTTAGTGATTATTGCCTATATTTTCTTAATCCAAACAAACTAAGTGTGTAGAACCAGTTGAGGACTTATCTAATTAATGATAAAGTAGTAGAGTCTCATTTGAGTGAATTAAGATTTAACATGATAGGTGAGGTAATATAAAAGGCGATACAACTATTCTCTCATCAATTTTATAACTCTTATTTATTTACACTAAAACAAATATATTTGGTTCTCTATTTTCCAATACAACCCAAATCCATTCACAAAAAAAAGAAACACTGTGGATCCTACCTCTTTGTGAGATAGCCTAATTCACACACTGTACTACATTTTACTTAGGTTAAAATTATTATTCCTTGAATTACCCATAATAGTGTCATCAAGAAATTAGTGTCATTAATGAAGAGGCAAGTTAATCTTACTTGTGTTTTTTTTTATTTTTTTAGTCTTGTTTGATTTTTTTTACTATATGACTAGATCTAGTTTGAATGTCCTATTTTCTTTTGATATAGAGGTTAAGATAAGTCTCCTAGATATATCTATAAACATAAATATCATTTAGATTTTTGAAAGAAAATTTATGATAATTGCATTAATAGAATCTCAATCCCCATCTCCTTATTATTGAGTTTTAGTAAATAATGATAATATAGAAGAAAAATTATTCGAATTAAACAAAAAAATTAGATAATTGTATGAAAAAACATTAAACATAAAAACAATCAACTGATCATACCAAATACTCAAGTATAAATTGAGTTAATGAATGGTCTAATCCAACTACTACCTAAGTTTCATGGTTTGGTAGGTCAAGACCCCAATAAGAATCTAAGTGAATTTGGTGTCATGTGTATCTCCATAAATCTCAAAAGTGTTCCAATAGCTCAAATAAAATATAAGGAATTCCAATTATCTCTAAAGGGTTTAGTGAGGGAATAAATTTTCACCATTTATCCTGGATAGGTCACAAGCTAGGATGATATTCAAAGTATCTTTATTCGGAATTTTTTCCACAATTAATAGAGTACATAGTTAAGGATATATTTATGGTATAAGAAAATATAGTGGAGAGAATATTTATGATTATTGGGAGTAGTTAAAGAAGTTTAATGCTATCTATAAACATAAACCCATAGAAAATCATGATTTCATGATCTTATTCTATGAAAGACTTCTGTATAGTGAAGGGAATCAACTAGATGTTTCATTATGAGGATCCATCAAAGATAAATCTTCTTATGAGTCCAAGGAGTTGATACAGAATATATCTCAAAAGTCTTAATAGTTTGGTACAAGGACTATCATTTGAGGTGTGAATAAGGTAAATAGTTATTAATCTCTTTTAATTTAGTCTACAATTGAAGAACTAAGTACTCTTATGAGAGTTTTGAAAATGAAAAAATTGAATGAAGCTCTATTGAAATATGCTCAGGCTTGAAAATTTTGAAATTCTTTGGATCATTTCACACATTTCTTCCCTCAAGTGAAAGATATTTAAATTTGTGATGATATATACTAGAGATAGTTCCAACAACCTATGAACAACCAAGGTTTCAAAGATTAATCAATAGTTCATCATGGTGCTAGAAACCAAAAACCATCGAGGAAATCATTCCATCATTATTTCTAACAAACATACCATCAACCACCATTCCAAAGGAATAACCATCAACCATAAAAAAGTTATCAAAGACAAGGACAAAGTAAAGATCCATCCATGAAATACATATCAATACAATTTTTGGAGTACCAAGATAATAAAAAATATACTTTTAGAACACATTAATATGAGATTAAAGTGTTAAAATCATATATAGACATTATATTAATACATTGAATACATTGGTAAATCTAGGTTTAGGTAAAATTCTAGCATAATAAATTCATAACCCAATGATAAATGAAAGTATTATTTTCATGATAATTTGAAAGGAAGTACATGGAAGTAGGGATTCCTTATTGTAACTTAAAAAAAAATATAAATAACTATGCGAAGAAGAATAAAAACCCAAATAGCAATAAGTGGAGGCACCTATTGAGACCAAAATAGCAAATAAAAACAAAGGAAAAGACAAGATATATGAGATTCCTCAAACATTACCACCCTTCACTTCATGGATTTTTCCACAAAATAAATCTAATGAAAAGGGAATATAGAAAAAAGTGTCTGATACCATCAAGAAGGTTGAAATAAATATCCCTCTACTGAAATAAATCAACCATATTCCTCAGTATGAAAAATCTCTCAAAGTGCTATGTACTAAGAGTATAATTATATTTTAAAATGAAAATATTAGATTAGGTAGGAATGTTTCTACCTTAATCAATCCATAGATATATAGAAAATTTCCGGATCGAGGTACTTTAACTATCCCCTACACTATAGGAAAATGAAATTTACCAATGCTTTATGTGTTTTAGAAGCATCGATCGATGTTATGTCACACCGAATATTTTCTTTACTGTAGATGGGATAACTGAAACTAACATTTTTGGTGGTATAAATATCCAATAACTTTACTAGATATACTATAGGATTTTTGGAATATATACTAGTATGAGTGAAGGGGCTGTTATTCCCATGTAATTTTTACATATTGAATATGGGGGAAGAAAGTGGTACTGTTCATTCCCCTATTTTCCAAGGCAGTCCATTCCTAAAAAATGAAAATAGATTTATTAATATACAAAATAGACTCTTTTTATGGAATTTGGTGAAGATATTATGAACTTAAATTTCTTATTGTTATTCTTAGAGAATCATTCAGTCACCCAAATAGGTGGAGGGGTGAATCAGGGGTGGCCAACTTTTTACAGATTAAGTTTAACTTAATTTTATTTTCTTACCTTAAGTTTATCAAAACTATTTCATTGGTTATGATGTATGGATATTTGATATATTCCCTTGAAACTTAATCCCTAATTAAATATATAAAATATAAAGATCACAACACATAAGGATTTTCACAAGGTTCGACCCTAGTGTGGGAAACCCACTCCTTGTTACTTTTGGTTATTATCCTAATACATAGATTTTTACTATTATAATAAGTGTTACAATGGGGAAAGTTATTATCCTTAAAAAAAGTGTATTTTTTTATCCTAAATCTAAAAATAATAATAGTAATCATGTGGTGATCTATCTCCCAAAAATATCCTTCACCCTCTTGGAATGAATAGTTGTTTTGTTTATACTAGAACCGTAAGTTTTTAAAGATTCCTCACAAACGTCCTCATGGATATAACTTATAGTACCATTTATCTTCTTATAAAATTACATACATGTTGAAATATCCTATAATTCCTATAAGATGAATTTCTAGATCTCTCAAACTAACTTAAACTTAAATGTATAGAGCTTATACTGGATGAACTTTACATTGTTATAGCTCTCAATATTTGGTCAACAAATTTTGTTGATCTTACTTATATTATTCATAACTTAATGTTTCAGTCTTATTAAATATTTGACCTAAATGAAATTATGATAATTTTAGGTTGGAACTCCCTCAAAAATTATTTCCTTCTCAACAACACTGCTCTTTTACTTTTTCTCTCAATCAGTCAATTACCTTGCTCCAAATGATCTTGACTTTTTTACTGGTTCAATATTTCATAATATGTTAGATTATTTGAAATATTCAAACTCTAAGGCTCTTCACATTTCCATTTTTAAACACATTCTTATATATTCTGAAATGACATATTCAATTTAAATATACTCAAAATATAACATCAACCTTATTTCAATTATTCCACAAATTACAACAATAATCATAAACTTCCTTTTATGAATATCAAAATTTGAATGTCTAAATCAGCATTATCATAATTATTTAATTTTTTTATAAAATGAAAAGTGTCTCAACATTGTCTGATTATCTTACTTCCCTAGAATTTAATAATTTTTCATATGAATTTAAATATGGATATTCTATTAGAAACGTTCACCTAGTATGCATTCAGATCTCATTCTTGATTTTTAAATGCTCAATTCTCTTGATCACCTTTTATCCACCGAACAAAATAAATCTCTCATGAATAAACATCTTATTTTCACTGTCTTGTAAATCTGTTTCTATATAATTCAATGATTTAAATATGGAATTTATTATGTATGTTTTTTGGACATAGTTAAACATTCCACAGACTTTGGTACTAGTATTCTTATAGACTTTATTTTCAAATTTCTCATTTTCATTTTCCATCATCTGATGTAGCTTCCTCTTTTGGTAAATCTTCATATTCATCTATTTCTCATGTATATAAAGTGTATAATCTATCTTAAATTCCTTTCACTCACTTTTATTCTGGTAATATTAAATATTGAGTCCCTTAGTATCAAATACTAAGATATATTTTATGAACTATCATCCAATAGGATTAAATATTCTCTATACCCACTTTATCTCCATATGTTGATTCTTTTATCCTCCAATGTATGCTTTCTTATACTGGTGGGATCCATATCATGGGATTCATTAGCTTGAATCATATAGAAACCAAAATATTCTGAAAATAATATATACTTAGATTCTAGTATCTCATCATTTGAAAACTCATATTCACATCGTACTTTGTTCAAACTCATACAAAACTCTATGTGTGTATGAATATAGACCGATTATTTTATATATAGAATCAATAATTTGGACTATATTTTATCTTCCTTTGGTAAAATCATCTTTTTATTATATATCGATTTCAATGAGACAAACCTTCACCATTTTTTATTACATCCATATTTTGATGTACTTTATCTTCCACACACTTAGGTTGTCTCAACTTCATCCAATGAATAGTTAGTTGATTATACATTCCTCTAATGATGTCAATATAAAATTATAGTGTTTTAAAATCTCACGATCACTTATAATAATATCTCCCTTGATAATCACAAAATTTTGGATGATAAAAAACATGCTATAACTTCCTTCATTTCATCCACCATTTCAAACTTAGATGAATACTCATTTTTAGGCACCTTGCAAGTAGTTATGTTGTAATCATCATTTTTATAATTTCCTAGAAGCATGTTAATCTCTACCAAAAGAACCATCACTGGTATACTAACTTTCACATCAAAATTTATAAGATGTGGTGAATGTTTATCTTAGACATGGTATGAGTTTCACTCAACTATTGAAGTCATGGAATAATTCTAGTAAAAAAATTCCATGATTTCTCTGTACTTATCCTTTAACATTTCCCTACTCGTAATCCAGAACTAAACAAATTCTTATAATTTTTATTTTTTTATGAATTTCATTCCTACACATCTATAGTTCCTATTAATTCAAAAAACAATAGTATCTTCCAGTATGATTCAAAACATTTTTGTTTCATAACATCCACAGTGATAACATATAAGGTTTATACGTGTGAATTAATGTGTTTCATGGTGTTTTCATACTGAAATTACCTGATATATTATTCTACCATTTAATTTTTTTACCACATGAAGGAAAAATTAGTTTTAATTTGAATTATTATTTTTTATATAATATTATTTTATTATGTGACTATCTTTTTCTTCTGGTTCTCCATTCCCCACACAGGCTTCATGCTTGGGCCTGTTTGTGTGTTGGTTCCTTGGACCGCCTTTTATTTCCTTCAGGATGTGTCTAATGAGTCATTAATACATTTAGATTTTATTTATAACCATTTATTATTATAGAAATATATTACATCTATGATTTCCACCTATTTGGGTTATGTGATTTTGTTAGGTGGCATGTGAATGGATCTTGCTGGTTGGTTGGCTCATTTTGATGCACTACGACTATCAGGGAATTTGACCACCCATTATTCCCATCATTCTACCTCACTCATACCTTTTCAATATTCTATTTTTCTTTCTCTTTCTCTAGTTATAGAAACCATGATTCAGTGTGTTTGTCTTCCTGTGATTCAACTTCATCCCTACGGTCCTCTGAAGTGAACTGTTGGTGAGCTATTTATGGTGAAGTTTCAAAGACATACTTCTTCTGAATATGTGTGGCCAAGTTACATATTCTTGAACACCTGACTATGAATAGGTGAGTCCTTTCCATGATGAGCATAATGATTTACATCAGCCTCTCAGAGATCGAATCAAGGGATCAGGACGGTCAGACCATTACATCCAATGTTGTAAGTTTGGTCACTTTATATTTTGTTTATCACATACTTTATATGTTGAATGATTCTTTTATTGTTACCATTTTTATTATATTTTACACTATAAATATTATTATTTTAGAATTAATAATACTCTGTGGTGTGGGTGGCGTTCTTTCTATGCACATTATCCCCAAAAGGACAGAAACACGTTAAATCATTATGTTCTTTTTGCTGCTTTCTAATTTTATTTCATCTTGAATGGCTCGATTATATTGAATTTTTATTAAATTCAAAATATAACCTAATGTTAATTTTTATGTTAGTTCCATATATACATTTTCAGTTAACCTCTCCCCCTAAATAATTAGTATTAGAGCCTCATTTGGCTCTCTTTTTTTTCGAATCTATTTCTTGTTTTCAATATGGTTTCTCTTTTAGTTTCCACTTATCAAGATCACCTTAATTTTAACTTTTAACTCTTATATTTATAATTGAATTCACTACAACCTTAGTAATTTTTTTTAATTCTGAAACCTAATCTGATAATCATGTATAACCATTGATATTGGCTAGTTCTTATTAGTGTATGCTAATCGTTGTCTACAAAAACTTGTTATCTAATATTTTGGGTAAAAATTTCAACAACTAGGATAAAACTAAAAAACATTTATAGCGATAATGACATTAATATAAATAATATTAAGATGAGATCCTTGATAGTTCAGTAAAGATTAATTGACACCCTATTCAGGCCTAAGAAACCTATTATTTCTATCACTAAAACTATAAATTCTTCTACTCTTTATCAAGATTTATCCCCTAATATTATCGTTAAGGAACAAAATTATATTCTTATTTATTTAGGAGATAAAGTAATTAGGGAAGTTTCCTTTTAAACCACTACTACTTGTATATATCGTAAATTATAGAAATTATATATTACAACTTCAGTTGTTGTTAGGATTTATAAGAAACACCACATGTTCACATTCAAAATGAAACCTAGTATTTCAATTAAATCCCACTTGGATGAATTTAAAAAAGTCATATTATATCTAGATAATATAAATGTTAATTTCAATGATGAAGATCAAGTGATGATTATTTTAATTTATTTAGATAATACCTACGACACATTAGTAGAGAAAATAATATATGGTTATGACTCTCTAACTCTAGAAGAGGTTAGGTCTGCCTTACTATCTAAGGAATTACATTCCAAACCTAGAGTTAAAGGTGAGTCATAGTGTATTTTTACAAGAGGTATACCACAATCTAGGGGTACAAAAAGGGAGCTTAGTTAGGATAAAAGAAATAATAATAAACAACCCAAGCCCAGGTCTATGTATGGGGAAAGTAAAATTGTTTTCTTCCATTTTGGTTAGTGTAGGAACACTAAACCCAAGTGTAGAATTATAAAACAAGACCTAGATAATAAGAAACCTACCTACCGTTATCTTTTAGTGGATTCTATTCATGAAACTACTAAAGTGTTGACTATGTCTAGTCTTGCACTTACCCATGAGTGGGTCTTAGATTCTGGCTACTCATTATATATGGGTCCTTTTATGAATTATTTCCTTTATTTGATAAGGAGATCTTCTTTTAGAGAATAATAGTAGGAATAAAGTAAAAGGAATAGATTATATTTCAATAGAACTAGATGTAAACTCTATCATTAATTTGTAATGTGTTAGGTGGGTTCTTGACCACCATGTAAATATGATATCCTTAGTAATTGTAGACCAAAATGGATTCACTTTTTGGTCATAATCTAGTTTTATAAAAATCCCCAAAGGATCTAGAACTATCATTTAGGTTTCCCTTATTAATGAGTTGTATGTTTTGAATGGAAATACCCATTCAATATGGTAGGGTAGTGTGTATACGAAAAATAATGATACCACACTATTATGATATAGGATATCGGGGCATGTAAACTCCAAGGGTCTAGAGAAACTTAATAAACAAGAGCTGATGAATGGAATTACACCCAATAACCTTACCTTTTGTGAATATTATGTGATGGGTAAAGCTAAGAAAGTCAGTTTAAATACATATACTTTTATAGATAGTTTCCTTTTATAATACATGCATTTTGATTTATAGGGACCATCTAGAACTACCTCTCATGGAGGAGGATCCAATTTTGTTACATTTATTGATGAATTATCTAGAAAGGTTTATATTTACATTCTAAATAACAAATCTAATGTTTTTGGAAACTTTTAAGACCTGTAAAATCCTTATAAAAAAACAAATTGGAATAAAAATTAAAACAACGTGAACTAAAAATGGATTAGAATACCTCTATACTAAATTTATACAATTTTATCAATATGAGAGAATTGTAAGGTACCAAACTGTTAGGGAAACACCCCAATAGAATGGGATTTCTGAAAGAATGAATACAACTATTATATAAAGAGCCTGAAGCATGATTTAATATTTGGGTCTCCCTAAATATTTCTGGGAAGAGGATTCCACTATGGAAGTGTATCTAATAAATATATTTACATCCTATTCTAATCAATTTAAATCCCCAAAAAAACTTTAGAATAATAAACCACCTTCCTATAATTACATAAGAGTCTTTGTCTGCACTACATATGCCCATGTAAAGAGTAATAATATTGAACCTAGAGATATTAAATGTATTTTTGTGGGATATCCTGAGGGTTTCAAAGGTTATAAACTTTGGATTGATAAACTCAATTATTAAAATTTTATAATTAGTAGAGATATGATGTTTTATTAGTATTTTTCTCTTAAATCCGAATGTATCACAACTGATAGTGGTGATACAACCATTGATGGGGCTATTGAAACTAAATATGCTAACCAAATTGAGGACGCTCTACCACCTCCTCCACCTGATTCTCATCCCATGATCTTAGTTAATTTAAGATTTAGTTCTGATTTAGATTTATTTACTAAACCTCTTTCTAATAATCTGATTACCAGTTGACCCATCATAGAGTTAGAAGGGTCCCTATACCTCCTTCTTAGTTTAGAAAATATCTTATAGCTTATGACACATTTTATATTTTCCTAGATCTTATTGATTATGATCCCCATACTTATAAACAATCCCTTAATGACAAAGATTAAATATAGTGGATATTTTCCACGGATGAAGAGTTGAACTCCTTAAATAAAAATCACACATGGTGTATCATAGATAAACCAACCAACGATAAAGTAATTTGTTATAAGTAGAATTAAAAATGAAAGGAGGAAAACATTATAGAAAATTAAATTAAATTTAAATATAAAATAGTTTCTAAGGTATTTCTTCATAGATAAGAAATAGGCTATTTTAATTTTTTTCACCAGTTGTTAAGTACTCTTTAATAAGGATACCACTTTATTTTGCTTCTTATAATGACCTTCACATTGAACAACTAGTTGTGAAGCCTCCTGATAGAAACTTTAAATGAATCATCCTGATGGTTATTCTATGGAATTAAAATCTAACCATGTTTTCCTTTTAAATAAATCATTATATAGTTTAAAATAATCCTCAATGTAGTAGTATAGAAAATTTAGATTCTTTTATGTTTAATAACCATTTTATTAGGAGTTAAAATTATGATTTTGTTTAATTTTATTCAATTAAAAATAAAATGATTTACCTTATATTATATGTTGATTATATGATTATATTTTTAAATAATATGAAACTCATTACTACTATCAAATCTCTATTGAAAGGTGTTTTTGAAATAAATGACTTAGGGGTAGCTAAGCAGATTTTTTTGTGTAAAAATAATTAGGGATAGAACAAATAAATTATTATATCTCTCATAATATGATTTTATTATGAAATTTTTCAATAGAAACATATTTTAATATCCCAAACATACTTGTGTAACTTTTGGACAACATTTTAAACTTTAATTAACTCAAGAAACCATTGATGCTGCTGATATTGTGTTTATATCTAAAATTCACTATGACAATTTAGTTGGCAGTGTCTTGTACTCAATAATATACATTAGGATTGATATTGCTTTAGAATATTTATAGTTAGTATAGGTAATCCACATTAGCATTCCATAAAGTGGATTATATGGTATTTTTCATATACATATGATTTATCTTTTTTATTATAGTAAAAATGTAGATATTACTAAAATAATTTTTGGATATGTAGATGATGAATATGTAGAAAACATTGAAACTATAAATCCATTAAATGGGATTTTTTTCACTACTTGTGGAGGACCTATTTCTTGTAAATACAATATGTAGCATGTGGTTTCCCTTTAAACCATAGAATTAGAATACATTTCTTTAACCAAAGCTATTAAATAAGCCTTTGGATCAAGGGTTTGTCCTCTAAAATCAAACTTTATGATTCTACTTTTAATGTGTATAGAGATATTAAATCTTCTATAAATTTATCCAAAAATTCAGTATTCTAAGGTAAATATAAACACACATATATAATATTACATTTTATTAGATATTTTATTGAATTTGGAACCATATATGTCAATAAGAAACATACAAATGATAACTTGACTGATAGTTTGACTAAAATCATAGTATTATATAAATTAAATTTTTTTAGATAGATTAGATTTGGTTTCCATTAAATAATATTAAGTGTAATAACATCACAAATTTTAATTTAAAATGGTAGAGATTTTTGAATTAAGGTGTTTCATTCTATTTTCATGTTGAAATTTCCTGATATATTATTCCGCCATTTAATTTTTTTTACCACATGCATGAAAAATTATTTTTTATTTTTAATTATTATTTTTCTCAAATCATATTATATTATGGGATTATATTTTTTTTATTATTTTATGTTCCCCATGTGGGATGGCTTCTTGGTCCTGTTAACGCGTTGATTCATTGGCCTACTTATGCTTTCCTTTGGGATGTGTCTTCCAAGTCACTAACCCACACAATTTTTATTTATGGTTGTTGATTATTATGGCTACCCATTACATCTATGTTATCCAAATATTTGTATTATCCAATAGAGTAACTTTTCTTCTTTTATGTATCATGTTCATGGTGATTTGTAGTTGGTTGGATCATTTCAAGGGGTTGTAGTTGTCAGGGGAATTAATCACCCCTGCTGCCCATCATTTTACCCTACCTGAACCTTTTCACTATTCTAGTTTTTTGTCACTTTTGTTCTGAAAACCATGTTTCAATGTGTTCATATTTCTACAATTCAACTCCATGCCTACTATCCTTGAAGTACATGATTGGTGTTCTCTTTATAGTAGAGTTCTAATGATGTACCTCTTCTGAAGACGCGTGACCAAGTTTTAGATTCTTATACACACAACTCTGACCACGTGAGTCCTTCCCTTGGTGAGATCAATGATTAATATCATCCTCTCAGTGGAAACATAAATATATTGTGACAAATGGACCATTGTGTCTATAATTATAGGTTTTACACTTTATATTCTATTTATTATTATCTTTTTATATTGAAATATTCTATTTATATTTCTATTTTCGGTTAGCCTTTATGATTTAAATATTTTTTTAAGCATAATTTTTTTGTGTGTGGGTGGTGTTCTTTCTATGTATTTAGGATATAATAGAACTAAAGTATGATATATCTTCACATTATATTTACTGATTTCTTATTTTCTTACAACTTGAATGGATCAATTCTGTTGAATTTGGCTTCTGTGAACAAAATACCCAAACAATCCTTTTTAGGATCATGCCATTTATAACTTACTAGTTCACCTTTCCTTCAATAGGATGCTTGTATTTCCATAATCATCCACTATTGTTGCTGTATCACATATGTGGATCATTCTAATTCCATAGTTTTTGTAGGTGACATTATCTTTAGTAGTTTCATCATGTATCTCATAGACGTCCTGTGAAAATATGATTATAGACCCTTAGTGCAATATAAAATACAATAAACGTTTCCATCACTTTAATTAAATCTACATATCTCAATTTTTAAAATAGTGAAAAGTATTCACTATTTATGTATCCCAAATTAGAAATAACATTAGGTGAATTCTTTTTCAACACTCCAAATATAGAAACAAATATCGTTGATTTCTGGTGGAACTGACCTGTGATACAACCACGATGTTGCCCCGTGCTCACTATCCACTTTTTGTATCCAACACTACCTAATGTTTTACTCTTCCTCCACTACCATGTTTAATTATAGAAATATTTTTGAATAATTATTATTTTTAAGAATATTCTCAAGACAATTCCATAAAAAAATCAATGAGTAATAAGTTCATATATTTTTAATATAAGTTATTTCAACCTAATTTCTCTCAACATAATTCCACTATTAGTTCAATAAATCACCAAAATTATATGTTGATTTTATTATCTTAAAAAAAGTTTATTTCACCTGTCAAAATAATTCACTTCTACGTTTCTTTATTACTTTCGATGACACAAGACTTGCATATTATGTTGAACTTATTTTACCTTAGTGTTAGCTTTCAGTAGTGGAACATCCATCTATGGTGCTCCCACTTTTGTTGATTTTACAATCAATGAACAATGTATTTTTGATGGTTTTACTTTGAACATTTAATGAAATTACATTTAGATCACCCATATAAAACTTAACTTTCAACTTACTCATCGACTTTATCATAATATATTGACAAAAAAAGAACAATTTATCATAATCATCATTTGGGAACTTCAATCTCTTCCTTTGGATTTGTTTTCAATACTAATTTTATAATTTAAGTCAGTGAGTCTTTCTCTATCTTATTAATAATAAATTTTAAGTATTTCATGATGAGGTATTTCTTTATAATTATTCATATTCTCCCTCAACTTCCACTGAATTGAATCTTGATTTTTTTATAGAAGGATGAAATCACTTTCCTTATGAAAATGAGTCACAAATCAACCCACTCTAAGTCTATGTGAGCTATGGTCGATGTAGAAAATAATAGTGTTTAACTTGGACACTAAAACATTCCATAAAAATTTAATAAGTGATAAAAACTCACAAAACTTCTTCCAAGGGTAAATTAAATAGATTTTCATGAAACTTATTTCCTACAACTATCATAATAAAAATATTAAAAATATTCAATTAAAATAATTAGGTTACTCTCCCTTTACCATCAAAAATTAAATCCACACCCCAAATTTTAGAGTTTATTTTTATGAAATGATAGGAGAAAAAATATCAAAATACCTCAAAATGAAAAAAACATTATTTATCTAGATTTTCAGTATCCATAACTTCATCACCATCATCATATATATTTTCAGCAACTAATATCTTAGTTCTTTGGTTGTCCAGAATCTCAACCTTTTTTAATTTCAATATTTTAAGTGTCCATAACTAGCTTCTTTACAAGTGTGAATCCCATATTATTTTATTCCAGAATCCCCCATAATTGAATCACATTTAATTAAAATTTTCACTAAAAAAATTGAAATTTATGTGGGAATAAGGTGATCTTACATTTCCTTTATATAAAAAAACATGGTTGAGAAATCTTGATCAACCCATAAAATTCCTTTACATCACATTAATTTTTATTCATTATTTTACCCTTAGTTTTACAATCACTTGTATTACTCAAAAGTATAGAAATATTACATTCAATTTTATTCTTTACTTTGTGTGGAATTTACTTTTTCACTTTTACTTACTCGAAACATGCATTATTTTGAATTTATGTTTCTTCCAATTTCCTTCCTTCTTCTAATGGATCAAGCCATATAGTTATTCAACCATTTAGAACATGTTTAAATTTATTCTTTTGATAATATTTATTTTTCATAAAAACTTCTTTAGTACATGTATTTTTTGATGCTGTATCCCTTTTTTTACCACCTTATAGTTCCCAAGTAGTATTTTCATGAAACTTTCATGCTCGTGTTCAATGTTTTTTACAACTTCTATATAGTTTCTTATATTCCTTTAGGTCAATATTACATGATGACTTATTATGAATTATAACTTCTTTAGATATGTATTTTACCCAACCAATCCTCCTATTATTCTCTTGGATTGAATGTTCTATTTTTCTCAACTTTCTTCCTTTAAAATTAATCTTCATGGACTGCCTATATTGGTTCATTATGTGGCCATTTATTTCAGTATATAAGAATCTCCACTTGGACATGACATATCCATTTACATTCTTCTTGGGTGTAACCCTAATTTTAACTTCATTTCCTTTACTCCCAAGGTAATAATTATATTTAACTTCCTTTCATTTTCCATCAGCATATTATTCTATAAAATTTGGCTAAAAATTTAAAAAAGTATTTTAACTTTTATTTTAATTCCCCTTAATGTAGGGGTTATCTATTTTCTAGTAGTTGGTGAGTTATTTAAATAATAAATTTCTTAGTGTTAAAACATCCCAAAACGTCAATAATAGGCAACAAATCTACTTTTCTTCATTTGTGTCGTGATCTAACCGAAGGAAGTATACTCATTTATTCCATTAAAAACACTTTATTTTTATACACCTTGTGGGGAACCACATATTTATTTATTCCTTTATTACACCTTTATAGAAGTGGTGGGTATCTCCATATCTTACTTCACCCATTTTTATACAATATTATTATTATAACCCACACTATTAAAAGAGTAAAAATTATTACAAAAAGTTTTTATAGAATTTTGGTTTACCTTTTTCTTCAACTTATTAGAAGATAATATTTCTAATTATTTCACATTCTTCTCACTAATAGATTGATACTTCTATAATTCAAGAATTTCCTAGGGAATTTTGATAATGTATTATCTCTTGACTTCATGTGATGATTCAGCTTGAGTAGCTTCCAATTTTCTTAACATTATTTCTAACTCAAGAAACGTTAAACTTATTTTTTTAATGATCTTCAAAGAATTTTACATTATCTTCACATTTATATTTTAGCTTCATAATATTTTTTCATGCATATTTATTTCATTTATAATATATTTGTTAAGTTATTTTATTATTCTATCATTAACAACCAACTGAGAGTTACCTAATTCAATAATAGATTCCTATTCATGGAATAATTCTTAAAAAATAATCTTAAATATAAAATTTTCACAATAAATCCTTGGAAACTCTTCTTATATGAAAAAACATTCATTAAAAAGTGAAACAAATTGATCCTTTTCTTTGATGTGTTTTGTGAAAGTATTATACATATGTAATTTCTTAGCCAATGAAATTTCTATTTCCTTAGAATCCATCTCAAGCTATGTTTTTTATTTATAAAGTACTTTAATGAATGAAAATATATAAGAGAAAACTTCATTAGGTGCTTTATTTAAGTAGTCATTAACTTTAGTGTTGAGTTCATAGATAGATTAAATTATCTCAAAATAATCATATATTGAACATGCCTCATATGGAGTATTAATTTTGATAGATTTTCAAAAAAAATCCTAATATGTTTACCTTCTGGAAATAGTGAACCCCCCTTCCACTGATTTTGACAGATTAACTTTTACTGTTTATGAGTTTCTTTTTTCTTTTAACTTGTTAATTTTTTTAACTAAAACTTTAGTATTTACACTAATAGGATTATCTCCCATTAACATAAATTCTATCCTAACTTCATAATTTTCCAAATAAGGCATCTTAAAAACTTTATATATTTTGGAAAAATTATTTCTTCAACTTCCAAAATTATGAACTTCATGTAAATCAGTTAAAATTAACTGGGAATAAACTTACAGATCTAATCAGAGGAAACCTATACTCTGATACCACTTTTTTGTCTCTTAGGATCTTGTAGTCACCTTGAGATGGGGGTAAATCAGGGGCGACTAACTTTTTACCAATTAAGTATAACTAAAATTTCTCTCCCTTTAAATTGATTGAACCTCTATCATTGGTCATGATGTATCGATATTTGATATGCACCCTTGACACTTAGTTCTCCATAAAATTTAGATATTGTAAATGTAAAAAATATATGGATTTTTATAAGGTTTAGAACTAGTATAAGAAATCTACTCCTCACTATATTATGTTATTATCCAGATATGTAGATTATCACTATTCTCATTAGTATTACAATGGGGAAAGTTATTATCCTTAATTAAAGACTAAAATTATTATCATAAACCCTGAAATAATGATATTAATCATATTTTGAGTTATATATTGAATAAATTCTTCTACCTCTTGGTAATAATGTTGGTGTTGTTTATACGAGAACAACAAGTATTCAAAGGTTCTTCCCAAATATCCTCATGGATGGAACTTTGAATACCTATGATATTCCACTGAACTTACATGCACAATGACCTATCATATACATATGATAATCTAAATTTCTAGATTTTTAAAACTTACTTGAACATAAATGTCCATAAATATTTCTGGATGAACTTGATGTTGGACTAAATCTCAACTTCGGTTCAACTAAATCCATTGACTTTACTCTGATTCTTCGAAACTTAATGTTCCAATTTTATCAAATCATCAATCCAACTGAACTTCTGATAACTTTGGGTCATAACTCCCTATTGATTTATTATCTTCTCAATAGTGTCACTCTTGTATCTTTTATATTAATAAATTAATTACCTATATCCGAATTATCATATCTCATTTTATAAGCTCAATATTTATTTATAAGTTTGTTGATTTTAAATCTATAAGCTCCAAGGCTCTGTATATTTCCATTGTTGGACACCTTTAAATATCTGTTAAATCTTATAATCATGTCAAATTTACACAAAATTTGATGTCAACCCTTATTTTAATTATTCCATAAATCACATCTAGAATCAAAAACTTCATTTCGTGATTATGAATCTTTGAAAAACTAGCTCATCATCATTAAAATTATTTGACTTTGTATAAAATGAAACTACCCTCAGCATTTTCATGTGAAATTAACTCCATAACCTTCATTAATATATAATATGAATTTTAATCTTCATATTCTATTAGACACATTCACATTGTATGCATGAAAATATCATTATTGATTTTTAAATGCTTAGTTATTTTTATTACCTTGTATCCACCAAACAAAAAAACATCCTGATGAATGCACATCATATTTTCAATATTTGGTAAATCTGTGTTTGAAAATATAAATGATTTCAATATGAAATCTATTCTGTATGTTGTTTGAAAATAGTTAAAAATTTCCATGGCCTTATGTACTTCCACACTTATAGCCTTCATTTTTAGCTTTCTCAACTTCATGCTCCATTATCCAATGTAGCTTTTTCTTCCATTCACCACTTAGGGGAATATATTTCTCATGTAAATACAACATATAATTTATCTTTCATGACTTTAACTTTATTTTCTTATTATAATATTAAATATTGATTCACAGTAGTATCTGATATTGAGATATATTCAATGAACTATCATCTAGTATGTTTAACTCTTTATTGTACTTGATTTATCTCCATATACTACTTCTTTTCTCCTTCATTTTTTCAAAGATTACTTCTATTGATAAAATCTATATAATGTGATTCATCATATTTAATCATTTGGGAACCAGTATCCTTTTAACATACAATGTACTTAGCTTTATTTTATGGTGATCAATATCAGAATAGAACCAGATCTAATACCACATTATTGTAAGGAATAACCCTATACAAGAGAAAACCCCCATGAAATATCCCGTCATCTATTGGGTATTTTGTTTTGAAAAATTTGAAATCAAACAAAATGTTAATTATACAGTTATTACATGAACTGATAACATATTCATTTTTAGTTAATAACATGAAAACTATTAAATAGAAACAAATGGTTTAAATTGTATATTTCCAAACAGTAAGGAATATTAATACGAATCAACAACAGTGAACATAACACATTTTTGTAGTGGATAAAGTCACATACAATAGTAGAAATTAACAGTATTCCAGTTTTAAATAATTCTCATTCTAATAAAATATAATAATTATAAACAACACTAATTTAATAAAATCATAAATAATGAGAAAAATATAGATGTACATAGGTACATTACCTAAATTGAAAATTAATATTTTACATAGAAAAACTCAATATAAAGCAAGAAACAATGCAACATAAATAAAAATGAAAATTGGGAAACACTAAATCCCAAAATAGAAACTAATTAATTATGAAAATAAAAAAATAATTGGAATTAATTCAATAAGAATAAATTCAATCAGTGATTATAAGTCGAAGAAAAATGTAAAATGAAAGTATTATAAAGGGACACAAAGATTTATATGCTTTATACAATTACCTAAATTCATGGGTAAGAATCATAAGGGGTGATTCCACTATGAAAAAAAGTAATACAAGTAGATAAAGGACTATATTAGTACATGAATAAAATAGGAAAAATGGTATACATGAAACATGATGAAGAAAAATTCAAGCGTAAGTCTTACAAAAAAATCAGCAAAGAAAAAAAAAACTATAAAGAGGACTAATAACCACTTACCAAGGATCCGTATCACGTATTACGACGAATAAGCTGATTTTGAGCCACTAAAATCATGGTTGTCGAGTTATTCATGGTGTGAAATATTCAAGATCATTTCTACTGTCCATGTATGTGGTAGATATCCAAGCATATCACCACAAGGCCTTAGCATTGTGAACCAACAATGTGATTACAACAACTACATGATATTCTATTGATTCATGGTGTGTCTATCCAAAGTGATGTTTCAAAAAAGTATTTACCTCTATATGAGTATATAGGTGATGAGTATATTTACCATCTCTGACCAGATTCTTTATCACTATCTAAACCCGTAACTATTGAGGTTCATTATCCTCTAAGTTCAAGAACTAGAACTACATCTCTTCTTCTCCAAAGAGAAAGGCAGTCAAGTAATGGTGGTTCACCTTTTTCTTGCCTTTCTTAGATAGGGAGGGATGAATCCAAGGGATTATCCTCAAATCGATCTAGCTAAGTAGAAACTCATAAAATCTAGAGGCTCTCTCTCCCTCTCTATCTTCTCTTGATGAACTAGTAATAAGTCCATCACTGCCTCTTTACTCTCTCATCTAAGAAAGGTATAAACCATGGAATTCCACTATGATACCTCTCATCTTCGATCACTCTTAGAAAATAAAAATGAACTGGTGAGATGTATACTATACTTTCCCTCTCCGTGAAACCTAGACCTAGACCCGGAGCTCCCTCTCTCAAGAAGTGACTAACTGATTCCCTAAAAGACACTACATGATGGAGGTAGAGAAGAAATCAAAGATGGACATATGGATGGTGGAGATGACTTAGGTGACTCCTAATTTCTAACTACATAACAAAATCTCAACAAAAAATGGAAAATTAAATGCATTTAATTAATAAAATAAAAGTGAATTAAAAAAATTATAGTTCTCCACCATGGAAATTAGATGTAGAAGAGATTTAATATGCAACAACATTACACATCTCCAACTTGAAAATTAAAAACTAAACCACATAATTATTTTACACCACCTAACGTCATTAACTTGGGAATATCATAAATTAGAAAATAAAAGGTGTATAATAGCTATAAGACCATAGTCACGCTATTGGTCCAACTACCCCCCAACATGTATCAACTGTGATAGATGCTACCCAAATTTGAATAATATCATAAGCTTCTAGACACGATTATAATTAAAAAATTCTAAAAAACTACAAGATAAAGGTTGGACCTCCACTTACTTGGGTCACTCTATGAGATGATACAATTGAGGAATACATGACCAAAAAATCACATGCTAACAAGTCTACAAAATAACTCATATATACATTGCAGAACAAAACCAAAACAGATTAGTATTCATCCTCATACAAAAAACCATAGATTTTTTTATTGAAATCATAAATAATTGTAACTTAGTAAAAAATAGTGAAATCATGAAAAATAACAGTAAATGGGAGGAACATATTGAGAATTAATAGTAAAAAAACACAGAATGAGTCTCCACCAAAACCCATAAAAACATAAGAGGACCAAAGAACCTAGTACCATCTGATTTATGCTAAGACATGCTGTGTCACGAACTAACCTGGGTCGACCCTAAACTAGTCACCCGAGCCGATTCACATTAAGGCCCAATAGGTGTTTCTGATCCTCTTGGGCTGGCGATAAGCACCAAGGGCATCACTTAGTACTGTAGGGAAATTTTTTTCCAATAAATAAATAATAAACTAAAAAGCAGGAAGAAACCAAACAACCCAAAATATAAATGAAAAGAACTAAACATCAATTATATAAGAAGCTAAAAGTTCAACTGAATTACACCACTAGACTAACTGAACGGAGCAACCACTATCTCCATGTGACCCCACAGTCACTCTCCAAACCAACGATGAACCATCTCCCAAGGAGAACAAACCCAAAACGAAACCTATACAAGGACTAAAAATAGAAAACAAATATAGGTGTGAGTATTAAAACTCAGTAAGACAACCCGATAAACTATTTCCCACTGCACTTTCTCTAAAATGAAAGAAATATCAACTTCAAGCATGAACTAAAATGTATGAAAATATTCCTTTCTACAAATTTTACTCAAAATAAAAGTATAACTCATTTCCCATCATTATTTACAAAATCATGTTAATTTTAAACTGTGTGCCGATAACATTTTAAAAAGGGGAAGTGATGTTTTCAGGATTAGTGGAAAGGAATATTTTAAAACACTATGATTTTAAAACATTTTATACAAGTCCTTAGAAAACAACCCATCACTTACAAGAAAATAAAATACAAGCAGGCACCATAGTGGTCACATAAAAAAGGCAATGTAAAACTGCAAACAATCTACATAGTCATTTCTAAAAGCATTTGAAATCTAAAAGACATAGGTGAAACCAGGAGATCAATAATAGTTCAGAAGACACCAATACATGCGATCCCATATATAGTAGCATTCCAAATATGATGAAATCTAACACACTATACGCTCATCCACCCTTTATCAGGACAGATTGAGGGAAAATACCATAGTAATAAACCCAATTTTATTCACCTACTATGGGCCACTGGTCAGTACTGTGACCTACCCATTTATCAATCATCCTTAGACTATTCTCCCAATATGACGAGTTCCTATGTCTCAGGTATTAAAAATGGATGAGCTAACTGATTTAAACCGAGTATCCAATCACAAGGTGTATAATAATAATGCACAATAGGTCTCACCCTGAGTCTCCCCTAGGACAATTCTCCTACCTTATAAAATAATTATAAAGGGTTCCAACTGAAGAACCATAACAATGGATCCCTAGAATCCCCCCAAAAGGAGATCCCACCCATTGCATGAAATCTAGGCATGAGAAACACCCAATGAGGGTTTTTATAATAAACACTTTTTACTAATTTCATTAAATGGCCAAATGGGCCCTTAAACATTCACAAACAAACCCTTATCACAAAATGCAAACACTTTTCAAAAGTGGTGTCAAGACACCATTTTTACACAAAGAAAATTATAAAAATTCTTCAAAACATTTAGATCGCACATTAAAAACAAAACCAATTAACACAGAAATTCCAACTAGGATGTAATTCAACATTCCATGTCAAAACAGTTTAAAAATCCATAATTACTCTTTATTTTAATTTAAAACCATTTAAAACACTATAAAAAAACCCCAAAATCCTCATTTCACTTGATACATAATCATTAAAAAATCCAAACCACATTTTAAATACCAATATCCACTTATAAAATCCAACCAGGCATTTAAAGGAACTATAGGCGTGTGTAAAATAGCTAAAAAAGCTCAATTAAGTCAAAACAAGGTTCAAAGTACTATTTTCACAAAAAAAATTTAATAAAAGGATTGAAATAAAATATTTATCACATAAATATGGTGATAAAAGCATGAAATTAGAGTTTATTAAATTTATAAGGCAAGTGAAAGGGAATTCATACCTCAAGTCCGTGGAGCAATGATAATGCAAACCCAAAACTGGAGCGAGATCTCATTTCCACCTCAACCACATGCTCTAGAAGTTGTATCCAACCCTATGCTACCAAAACGAACCCAAATCGAGGGGTTAACTCAAGAAATTTAACCCCAACAACATGGGTTTAATAAAAACTGAACCCCCCTCAAAAACACTCAGATCACAAACCCTTACCGAAGGGGGAAGGTCGTCGCCGAAGGGAGAGGATGTCGGAAATGTGGCGATGCCAGTGAGGGGATGTGAAGGTGGTGAGGATAATCACTGGAGGCCACATGTCAGAGGGTGTGTGTGCTGAACATAGGGTGTTAGGGGGGAGGGCATGGGTTATCTCATGATGATGGGGTGATTCACGCAGAGAGAGAGAGAGAGAGAGAGCAGCAGTGTGAGGAGGAATCGGGGAAAGAGAGGCGTGGCTGAGCTTGTCGGATCTTGTGGGTGCGATGGAGGGGAACACGAAGGGGGGGGGGGGGTGGGTGGGTGCGATAGAGGGCATAGTGAGGTAGGAGGGGGGGGGGGGCTATGCCAATAAGCTTTCACCATTTTTCTTCTTATTTAAATTAAAAACCTAAAATAACTAATAATTCTAATAATAATAATAGTAATAATAATAAAATTAATTCTAAGAGTAACAAAAATATTTAATAAAATGTTGAAAATAATAATAATAATTTTAATTCTGATAATATTAATAACCATTTTTAATAATAAAAAGGACAATTAAAATTTTATTAATTATATCTATAATTATTTAATTTATTTGAATGAAACCGATTGGTCTGCACATGGCTCATGTGACAGTGCATGAACCATGTGTGAGCTTTTGTCTCAAAAAGCCATCACACAAATACCTGGTCTGACCGGAAAATCTATGCTAACCATGCAGTTCCCATGCACTAGCCTAGAATCCAACAAAGATTCTCAATAATAATAATAATAATAATAATATCAACAATAATAATAATTTGAATGTTTATTTTATTATTAATAATTGTAATACAAACAAAAAATTTTAATAAAATTATTATCAATGTTTAATAACGATGATAATAATAATATTCTAATTTTTATTAAACACTTAAATTCTTATTTTAATTTTTTTCAAAGACAGGCAGGCCAGGCAGTTGCCTGGGTGAAGCTGCACCGTTTCCAAACCGTGAAATTCCCATGCACCAGACATTGAGACGCCACCAATGCTTATTTATCAGAAAAAGCACAAAAATTCAACCAGGACCAACCCAAACCTTGACAAAGCATTCAAAAACCAGATAAAATAATAAAATAATAAAATAAAATAAATAAAAACTATTTCTAAAGTTAGGGTGTGACAATTCTCCTCACCATAACACTTTCTGCCCCTGAAAAACCATAACACTTTCCATCCTATTGATCAACACCTAAGGATCCCATAGAAATACAATCCAACCTCTCGGATAGGGACATTTTAGCGACCACCAATGGAACATGACCTCATTGACCGAAGTAAATCACTAGTAGAGGGGAGGCCCAAATAGAATCCCCGCCGTTAGAATTTAATTAGTATCTAGCATCTTAAGAGAGAACTCAATGAGACCCACAGTGGGTCTCCCAACCATTAAGAACCAAACTAAAAATGACTAAATGAAAATTTAACTTGAACCCCAATCTAGGCCTTTAGGCCTTTACCAATCTAAAGTAACACAACATGAAAATTTAAACCACACACTCCCATACGAAGGGGACAAGAGATGAAACGAAACCTCCCACACAGACCAAAAACCCTCACCACATGAGGATGAGATGGAATTGGTCCAACGATTGGACCATTGAACCACAACCAACAACCACCCACCACTTTTCACCAAAGGATGAGTAAAATTAAAGACTAAACCCGATTCACATGGGTGGTCCATGCAAGGGCACTGACCCAAAATCACACCTAGAAAAGCATAACCATAGACACTGCGTGTAGGGTAAGTCCACCACACTCTTTGTGAAAAGAGTAAATTTACAATGACAAAGAATACATAATATAAATTCTAGAACTGTCTCAACCTAATGATAGAGGCACAACCTTAGCCAAACTTCTTAAACCCCTGGGGTTCATGAATATGTGCTAGCTTTAATACAAGGTCTTTTGGATGGAGCTTTAATGGATGAATCATATCCTACCTCATAGTCAGGTTTTGATAATCCCTATAAGAAACATACATCTTTTTTATTAGACAAATGAAAGGACATAATTTTGAATTGAAAACCACACTGACATTGAAAACATGAGTTCATAAAAAAATACCACAATATTCACATACATTTCAAAACCCAAAAAACCATTAGTAAAACTGCCACAATAAGAGATCCCTTACACTAAAAGGAAACTTACACAAGAAAATTAAAAAAAAATCCCAAAAGCACATCGCTTATGAGAATTTCATCCATGACACTTTCTAGTGACACCCTGACATAATCGCCACAAGTGAGCCTAGAATCCAAAATCCTTGAAAGGATTCAAAGAATTTGTACATTATGGACTTTTATGACCCAACTTTCCACACTAATAACACATGAGGATCTATCTCTTTGAATATTTTGATGAAAGATCTTGTGTACTTTTGATTCCACTACTTGCTCTATCAACTTTCAATCACTTCCTCAACTCATTGTCATAATTATCCCCACTACTCCTAGGGATTGAAGGAGGGAGGAATACCTTGTGAATTCCCACCACCATAGCTTCAACATGAAAAGATTTCCCCACCACGTCGGAAAACAAAATGAGATTGTGTTCTAACACCTTCGACTATAGTTCGGGATGAAATCCCGCCATGAAATGACAAGCCTTCATGGAGTCATCTACGACATACCATGAATCATAAGGGACTAGACCCAAAAAGAGATGGAAATAATCAAACACTGATCCATCACCCTACTAAAAACAACATATCTCTATCCCCTTCCTCACCCTTTCTCTCTCATAGAAATACTGACAAATAAACGAAGCTTGGAAGAACTACCAAGTAAGATCTTTATGAGGTTTATTCTATGATACCAACTTCCACCACATCCATGGTGAAACTTCAAGCATGAAAGTTGAAAACTTAACCTTCATAATATCTGGAAACTCAATGAGGTTTAAGTCCCTTTCAATCTTTCACATCCACTCCTCTACTACGAAAGGGTTTGCTTGACAATAAAAGAGAGGTGGATCCAGATTCTGGAACACAAGTATAAAATCTTTAGGTTGATCAAATGCACTATGATTACCCATAGAAGCTCCATGGGGACAAATACTAGACAAGAAAAATTCAAGAACCAAATCAAAGTCAACTCAATAATAAAAAATCCTCAAGATCAAACACCGCATAAGTGACCAACTTTAAACATAACAAATAAAACCATTATTAACAACAAACATCCCTTTTTTGAAATGAAAAAAACAATTTCAGAAAAAAAACTCTTCCAAATTAATTTATCTAATTCAAAAAAAATTTAGAATTCAAGGGAGACCCAAAAAAACTCAAAAAAGGAACTAGTGTTAGTGGTTCACTTGACCATTTGGTTGGAATCCATATGCCAAACATGTCACCGAAACAGAGAGACTTCTAGGAATATGCCCCTAGATCCACATGGCTTAACAGGCTGTGCGAGCTGATGAGAACTATTAGAACAACTACCTTTGTCATATCCTAATGAAAAAACATTCCCTAAAGACCAAATAAACTAATTAAATTTGACTTCCCATGGACACCCTAGGATCAAAATGAGCAAGAGTTCGTGATTCTCTTCTCGAACCTACCACTCAAGTTCTGACAATACTAATCCATTTACCTTGACATACCTAAACATCAAAGGGTGCTCTGAAAAATGGGTTCTACTAAGAGATGACCTGCTTTGATACCATTTTGTCTTGAACCAACTCATGTCAACCCTGAACTGGTCACCAGATCTAATTCAAGGCAAGGCCCGAGAGGCATTCACAATCCTCTCGGGCTGGAAACAAGCACCAAGGGAATCACAGAGCACATAAGGGAAACATTTCTCTAAATAAATAAACAATAAACTAAACAGCAGGATGAAACCAATCAACCCAAAATATAAATGAAAATAAATGAACATAAATTATACAAAAAGTTGAAAGTACAACTGAATTACACCACTAGACTAACCAAACAGAGTGACCAATATCTCCATGTGACCCCATGACCACTCTTCAACATAATGATGAACCATCCCCAAAGGCTAAGAAACCCAAACTGAAACCTCTATAATGACTAAAAATAGAAAATAAATATAGGCATGAGTATTAAAACTCAGTAGGCCATCCCGAAAAACTATTTCCCATTGCACTTCCTCTAAAATTAAATAAATATCAAATTCAAGTTTGAACTAAAATGTATGAAAATATGAGTTTCTACAAGTTTTAATAAAAATAAAATTATAACTCATTTCCCATCATTATTTCCAAAATCATGTTCATTTTAAATTATGTGCTGATAACATTTTAAAAAGGGGAAGTTATGTTTTCAGGATTAGTGGAAAGAAATATTTCAAAACACTGTTATTATAAAACATTTTATACAAGTCCTTATAAAACAACCCATCACTTCCAAGAAAAAAAATAAAATTAGGAACTATAGTAGTAATATAACAAGGGAAATGGAAAACTACAAACAAGCAACATTGTCATTTATAAAAGCAGTTGAAAGATAAAAGACATAGGTGAACCCATGAGATCAAGAATAGTCCAGAAGACAACAATACCTATGACCCAATCTATTGTAGCATGCCACATACGATGAAATAGAATACACTATATGCTCAACCACCATTTCTCAGGATAGATTGAGGGAAATCCCATAGCAATGAACCCAATTTATCCACATACTATGGGCCACCGGTCAGTACCGTGACCTACCAGTGCAACAATCATTCTTAGACTATTCTATCAATATGCCAGGTTCCTATGTATCAAGTATTAAAAATGGTTGAGACAACTAATTTCAGTTGAGTATCCAATTACAAGGTTCATAATAATAACACACAATAGGTCTCAACCCGAGTCTCCCCTAGGACCATTCTCATGCCTTAAAATAAAACAATTATAAAGGGTTCCAACCGAAGAACCATAAAAATGGATCCCGAGAATCACCAAACAAGTACCTCCCACAAATTTCATTCAATAGAGGCATAATAAACACCCAATAAGGGTTTTAAAAATAAACACTTTTCACTAATTTCACGAAATGGCCAAATAGACCCTTAAATATTCACAAACAAACCCTTATCTCAAAATGAAAACACTTTTCAAAATTGGTGTCAAGCACACCATTTCCACTCAAAAAAATTTATAAACATTCTTAAAAACATTTACAACACACATTCAAAACAAAATCAATTTACAAAAAAATGCCAACCGGGCCATAATTCAACATTCCACATCAAACTGGTTTAAAAGCCACAATTTCTCTTTCTTTTAATTTAAAACCATTTAAAAATCTATTCAAAAACCCCAAATTCCTTATTTCACTTGATACATAATCATTAGAAAAGAAAAAACTCATTTTACATACCAATATACACTTATAAAATCCATCCAAATATTTAAAGGAACAATAGGAATGTGAAAATTAGCTAAACAAGCTCAATTAAATTAAGACATGGTTCAAAGTACCATTTTTACAACAAAAAATTTAATCAATATATTTAAATAAAATATTTATCAAATGAATATGGTGAAAAAATTATAAAATTAGTGTTTCTTAAATTTATGAGGCAAGTGTAATGGAATTCCTACCTCAAGTCCATGGTGCGATGATAACATAAACCTGAAACCGGTGTGAGATCTCGTTCTCTCCTCAACTGCATGCTCTAGAATCTGTATCCAACCCTATGATACCAAAACGAACCCAAATTGAGGGATTAAATCAAGAAATTGAACCCCAACAACAAGGGTTTAAGCAAAACTAAACCCCCCTCAAAGAACACTCAAACCACAAACCCTTACTGAAGGGGGAAGGCTATCGTAGGAGGGAGAGGATGCCAGTAACAGGGAAGCACCGACAAGGGGGGGGGGGGGGGTGACGGTGGTGAGGCTACTCGCTGGAGGCTGTGGGTCAGAGGGGGTGTGTGCTGAATAGGGGGAATCTGGGGGTTTACGGGTAAGCTCACACCATTGTGGCGATTCACGTAGGGGGAGAGAGCGGCGATGCGAGGTGGAATCGGGGAAGGAGAGGCGATGATGAGATTTCCAGAGCTTGTGGGTGGGAATGAGAGGAACACAAATAGGGGGGTGTGATGAAGGGTGCCGCGAGGTAGGAGATGGGGTGGGGGGGGGGGGCTGCGCCAATTGGGTTTCACCATTTTTTTAATTTTATGTTTTGTTTTCTTCTTTCAGTTAAAAACCAAAAAGAACTAATAATGATAATAATAATAATAATAATAGTAATAATAATAAAATTAATTCTAAAGGTAACCACAATTTTTAATAAAATGGTAATAATAATAATAATAATAATAATTCTAATAATATTAATAATGATTTTTAATAATAAAAAGGACACTAAATTTTTTAATAATTGTAATTAAAATTATTTAATTTATTTGAATGCAACTGTATGGTCCACACATGGCTCAAGTGACTGTGTACAAACCATGTGGGAGTTTCTGTATCCCGAAGCCATCGTATGAATACCAGGGCTGACCGCACGGTCTCCACTGACCATGCGGTTCCCGTTCACTCACCAAGAAGTCAACAAATATTATCAATAATAATAATAATAATTATTATAATTATAATAACAACAACAATAACAACAATAACAACAATAATAATTTTAATGTTTATTTAATTCTTAATAATTATAATATAAAAAAATTTAATAACATTATTTTCTACGTTTAATAATGATGATAATAATAATATTCTAATTTTTATTAAAAACTTAAATTCTTATTTTAATTTTTTTTGAAGACGGGTAGGCTGTGCAGTTACCTGGGTGAAGCCGCACTATTTATGAATCATGAAATTCCCGTGTGCTAGACATTGAGACGTCAACCACACTTATTTATCAGAAAAAATGCAAACATTCAACCATGCCTGTCCCGCACCTCGATAAAGCATTCAAAACCCGGATAAAACAATAAAATAATAAAATAAAAATTATTTCTAAAGTCAGGGTGTGGCATACTACCTAACAATTCAATAGAAAGACTCTTGACACATGGAGTAAGAATATCCTTAAGAGATGGATTCATAATCTCCACCTAAGGAGATGGCTGCCTAAAAAAATCCAAAAGGAGATATCCTCAAATAGTGGGAAATTGTAAGAAAAGAGGCGAACAATCCCAATATCCTAGGACAAATCTTAGATGCGAGAAAAAAAACCAGATATCCATTTATAAAACTAGGGAAAAAAAGCCACATATGGTTCAAACATCCTAGTATATTGTTACCAACATTACATGATTTTAAGCGAACCAAAACATAGCTACTAAACATAGTCAAACAACAAACAAAGAAGCTTAGTGGCTAGTCAGGGGAAAAATTAGAGCATTGCACCCATAAACAACCCAAGTATAAACACCGAACTCGCTATAATTCCATACCTAGAGAGAACTATCCTACATGATGTGTAGGAACACATGGGAGCTATCATAATATCAACACTTAGGAAAATAGAAGATACTTGTGACACAAGATCTTCCCAATACTTTACTACCATCCAATTCTCAAACTTAGTTCAACCTCACATAAAACCTTTTCCTAACCCTGAAAACATAGACACACATAGGTAGTACCTACCAAGGCATTGATAAATCTCATTATGGTAGATAAAATAAGGAAAGGTAACGAAATAAACTATCAAAAAAAGTTTGAAATTACTACCTAAGAGTGCACATGATAAAGATGAATGAAACAAAATAACATGATAAAAAGTAAAAGCCACCAGAAAAACATTGAATGTAATAAATAATAAATTTAATTTTTTTAATGAAGAAAAATTTAAACCCAATTAGCCTCTTATAATTTTTTTTGTGGTGATCAGTATTATAATAAAACCAGCTCTAATACCACTTTATTTCAGAGAATGCACCTACCAAAGAGACGATCCCCATACAATAGCCCATGATCCTATTGGGTATTTTTCTTCACAAAATTTGAAATCAAACAATATGTTAATTATGCAGTTATTATATAAACATAAAATATTTTTATTTTCAGTTAATAACATGAAATCTATTAAACTGAAATTGAAGTTTCAAATTGCATCTTTTCAAACAATAAGGAATATTAAAATGAATCAACAATAGTGGATATATCACATGCTGGCATTGAATAGAGTTACATAAAACAGTTAAAATTAACTGAATTCAAGATTTAATTAATTCTCATTACAAATAATAAATTAATTATAAACAAAACTTATTTAATAAATCTAGAAATAACGAGAAAAAAATCCAGATGTACATAGGTACATTTCTATAATTGGAAATTGAGTTTTTATACTAAAGAATCTCAAAAACAAGAATGAAACAATAAAAAAATAGTAGCAATGAAAATTGGGAAACACCAGAGCCCCAAAAATCTTTTAATTAATTATTCAAATAAAAATATATTTGGAATTAATTGAAGAAGAAGAAACGTGATCACTGATTATAAGTTGAAGTAAAGATGAAAGGAAAAATAGTAGAAAGGGAAAGATAATTTGTGCTTTGGACAATGGAAGACGTTCATGGGGAAGAATCATTAGGGGTGTTTCTAATATGAAAAAAAAATAATACAAGGAGATAAAGAACTAAAATTGTACATGAATAAAATAAGACAAGTGACATACATGACACATGAAAAAACAAGCAATAGAAGCAAGGCTAAAAAATTGGAAAAGGAAAAAAACTATAAATAGGATATATTTTGATGAATAAACTAATTTCAAGGAACTGAAATCATGGCCATCAAGTTATTCAAGGTGAGACTTCTTCAAAGTAATCTCTAGAATAATGTGATTATAGCAACTCCAGGATATTCTATCTGCACACGACATAACTATCCCAGTGGATCCTATTGATGAGTCATTACTATTGATCAATTACACAGGTGATGATCATATTTAGTAGCTCTGACCCAATTCCTCATCACTATAAAGATCTATCATTGTTGAGGTTTGTTATCCTCCTGGTTCAAGAATTAGAATCACCTCTCTTGTTCTCTAGAGAGAAAGGTGGTTGGGTAATTTTGGTTTTCCTCACTCAAACCTTTCTTAGCCAATAAGGGGAGAAACAATGGTGTTATACTTGAATTGATCTAGCCAAGACAAAACCCACCAAATCCAGGGGCTCTCTATACCTCCCCATATTCTCTTGATGAACCAACAAGAGGTTTGTTGCCTCTTCCTCACTCTATTGACCAAGAAAGGTCTAAACCAGGGAGCCCCACTAGGATCTCTCTCCTATATGATCTCTATCAGAAAATAGGAGAGAACCAATGGGATGACTAATCTGCCGACCCTCTCAAAAAACCTAGTCTTATCCCCAAAGCTCTCTCTCTCTCACGAATATCCCAACTGAAGCCCTAAAAGACACTACATGATAGAGGTAGAGAAGAAATCTAATCTGGATGCATGGTGGTAGAGATGGCTTGGGAAGTTCCCAATTTCCATCTGTATAAAAAACTCTCAACAAAAAGGAAAACTTAATGTCATTTAATTTTAAAAAAAGTGAATTAAAAAATCAAACTTTTAATAGCTCATTATCTAGAAACACATTTTCACATCACACTTTGTTCAAACTTATACACAACTCCATGTGTGTAAGGATATAACAAGATTCATTTTTCTAGGGAACTAAATATTCAGACTATATTTTTTCTTCCTCTGATAAACTCATATTTTCATCATCTGTAGATTTAAATGAGACCAAACTTCATTATTTCTAATTTCCTATAGCTCTAGATATACCTCATTTTTAATAACCTTGCAAGCACTTGTTTTTTTAAATTGAATTATTCAAATTTCACTGTATCATGTTAATCTCAACCAGCAGAATCATTATTTGCTACACTAACTCTTGAATCAAAATTTCTTGGATGTTGTTTATGCTCATATGAAATGTGAAATGAGTTTCATTCAACTATTTAAGGTATGCCATAATGTCAATGAAACATCTTCACAAAATCTCCACACCCATACTTTAAAAATTTCCCTACTCATACTCTTGACGACACAACTTCATATAATTTTAGGTTTCCTCACTTGATGCATGGCTGCACCTATGTAATTTTTATGAAATCACATACCACTAGTATATGAATATATAAATATTTTATTATTTCACTACCATCATCATGCACTATTGGTGCAATATCACATACATAGAGAATTATAATGTTATACTATTCCTCCACTTCCAAGTTTAATACTGGAAATATTTTTGAGTAATGAGTTCCTTTAAAAATATTATCAAGAAAATTATATCATAAAAGTATTGAGTAATGAATTCATCCATTATCACTATAATTTCTTTCAACTTAATTTATTTCAAAAAAATTCTACTAAATATCATTTCAATCAATCATTTGTATTATATGCTACTTTTAGTGACTTAAATGAATTTCATTTCATCTTTAAACATTATTATCTTCCATTTTTATTTATTACTAGTAGTGAAACAAGCCTTCCATATTATGATGAACTTACATCTATGGTGATCCTAATTTCTGATGGGTTAACCATCTATGAGTTTTTATTCCCAGTGGTTTTACTTTGAACTTCTAGAAAACTTACATTTGGATCACAAATAGAAAAATAAATATCAAACTCACTCATTAAATTTATCATAATATATTGAAAAAAATACAATACTTTATCATCATCAGCCTTTAGGAAATTAAAATAACATGAAGTTCCATCAATATGAGTTTTTTACCCTTTATTACTCTAAAATCCATTCCTTATTAGATGAAGACACCATGATTTTAGTTTAAATAATTAATCTTGGAGCAACTCTAATGTCACCAAAACCATTGGATGATATTATTTTTTAAAATGAATTTATTCTTGAAATAATTTTTTTAACAACCTGTTTGGAGATGAGTTAAATGAATATTTTTTAATGATATGGATTATTTAATTAAATGCATCACTATAAATTTTTCTTTACACATGAAGGTAGGAAATGTGAGTTAAACTAAGTTGACCCCATCACTGAAACTACCACCCAAACTAGAATTAAAACTGTTTCCATATAATCTTAAATATACTTATCATATAGAAGATGAAATGATTCATATTATACATTCAAAAAACATAGCATCCAATCAATAATAAAGATACATAATGTTTTTTTGAAACAAAACGATAACGATATAGGTCAGACACTAGTGTATATTCCTAGAATAAATTTAACTAATTATATACACAAAATCTTACTTAAGATTGAATCAAAACCAATGAGGCATCGTTAAATAATTTTAAACCCAACACTAATATAACTAGTTAAAAAATATGTTGAAAAATGATTTTAATCTAGTTCTATCTACCAAATTTTAGACACTTAGTGGGTGAGGCCCATCCATGTTGTAACAAAATTAATTGAATAACCATTATTAAGATTGAACATAATGAAATGGTTCCAACCACTATTAAAAATAGTATAAGGGTGTGTATTGATTAAATAAATTTGACAGTGTGACTAAGTAAGATCTCTTACCTATTCCCTTTATAGATAAAATGATTGAAATATTAGTTAGTAAGTTTCACTACTATTTTCTTGATGGTTTCTTTGGTTATTTATAGGCTCCCATTACACCATAAGATCAGTAAAAAACCACATTCACTTATCCCTATGGTATGTTTTAACATCAAAGGATGACTTTTAGTTTACACAATTTACTATAAATATTCTAATTCTACATTATCAGAATCTTTTTAAACCGCAATGATATCCACCAGGAGATATTCTTAAATTACTTTAAAAATTATGGAACTTAATTTAAAAGTTGTATTGAGATTCCGGAAAAAGTTTTAAAAATATTAATGGGAAATAACTTTGTTTTAAATTTTTTAAAATGCCTCTTTATGATGGAATGAGGTAATTTTTAGGGCCATATCATTATCAAATAGGTGATTGAAGTGGAAAAATTCAAGGACGATGTCATCTCTACGCTACCATATCCCACCGCTATAAAATATGTTAGATCATTTCTATGGAATATTTGTTTATATATGAGGTTTATTAATGACTTTAGAAAAAATAATTTTCCCCTATCCAATTTTATTAAAAAGGATATTGACTTTGTGTTTGAAGAATCATATAGGAAACCTTTTGATAACCTCACAAGGAGTCTGACCACTACCCCTATAATTAGGCCAGTAGCCTAAGAAGTACCTCTTTAAGTGCTATGTAATGATTCAAACTAAAGATTAAGAGAATTTTTTTCATATAATATTAATGGAAATATGAACGTGAAAACATATGCTTCAAAAAATCTGGAATAATTTTAGATTAACTACATGACCATGAAGAATGAGTTTTTTTGTCCAAATTTTTTTCACTTGAAAGATTATATTCATATTTGATGGGAATTAAAGTGAAAAATTTACTCTATCTATGTTTCTACAAGGTACTTAAATACAAAATATGACTCAATAGTAATGATATTGAGGTGGATTCTTAATCTCTATGAATCCAAAAGGGAAATTATAGATAAGAAAGACTATGATAATATAGTTACATACTATATGAATAGAATTTACCACATTTATGAAGTAGAAATACCTATAGAAACACCTCAAAAAGGTTCACTCCCTAGTGATAAGCTATATGAGATCACTGGAAAGGTTCTATGGTATAAAAACATGGTAAATTTTTTTTCCACCACAAAGACACCTTCTTTTTTAAGCATAAATTTCTAAAGTTGAATTCTGATTTATGGTAATATATATGGGAGGATCTTTACTTATGGAATATATGTATTTAATAAGTGATTAAATGATGTATACTAGATGAGTAGGCATCTTTTTTTCTTAAATTTTGTGACACACTTTCTTGTAGAGGACATTTTGGGCCTCAACACATAGGTAGGAAAGTGTTAGAAGCTAGAATAATTTGGAATAAAATTTTTAGATATGCTCACAATTTTTAAAAATCTGTAAAAAATACTAGTTCAGTAGAGGTATTTTAAAAAGTCAAGAAATTCTCCAATAACATTTAAACTTTTATGAAATATTTTATGTTTGGATACTAGACTTAATGGGGACATTTATTGTTTTTTTGATTTACCAAAATTCTATTTGTAGTAGTATATCTCTCTAAATGGATTGAGGCATAAGCTATTAGAAGTTATGGATCTAGAGTGGTTATAGGTTTTCTTAGATCACACTTTTTTTCATGTTTTAAATACCCTAAGAAATCATCAATAATCCAGGCCCACACTTATGTAACTGATGTATGGAAGCATTAATGTGAATGTATGTGGTAAAATATTATACTTAAACTACCTACCACCCAAAAAAAGGCCAGGAAAAAGAATCTAATAGGTAAGTGAATAAAATCATGGAAAATATTGTACAACCCAACTAAAAAGATAAGAGTAAAAAGTTATAGGTTTTATTTTCGGATTATAAAACCGCCTTAAAAAACCATGGGCATGTCTCACTATAGAATTGTTTATAGTAAGAGCTTTCACCTAATTTTTGAGACATAATAAAAGGACTAAAAGTGTATGAAGCATGAGAACATGAAATTGAGAAAGGGTGGATAGTGTAAGAAGTTTTAATTGGTAGAGCTTGAGGTTCTTAGGAGAGAAGCTTATGAACACTTCTATTGTACAAGAAAAAAACCTGATCTTCCTATGAAAAAATAATTATAGGAAAGGACTTTTAAGTTGGAAATTAAGTTTTTATTTTCTTCTATTTATTAAAAAACATTCCAGGTAAGATTCATTCTAGATAGACTAGGCCATTAATTGTTACTAATACATTCCCATTTTGTGCAGTTGAGGTCAAAGAAGAATAATCATAGAGGCCTTTGAAAGTGAATGGGGAGTAGTTGAATAATTTTAATGAAAATTTCTAGAAATAATCCCAAAATGATTGTACAATCCTCCATACTATAAGTGAATAAAGGGAGTTAATTTATCACTTTCCTCACTACAGGTTTTTTAAACTTCCTTTGGTTGTATTCTATTCAATGAAAATTGAATATTGAAATTAATTGATGGTAGTGTCAAGGATAAATGTGGGGGAAGGTACAAGTTATCTTAGGCTTTAAATAAGTTTCTGTAGTTTTTTTGTATTTGTAGGATTATAAATAAAAAAAATATTATTTGAATTTTCACTCTCCATACTAGAGTAAATAATAAGTTACTATGGAAATTATGGAATCTTTTCTTTGAAACTAGGTAAGGATTATTAGTTCGAAATAAACATTTGCAATAAAAATTATAGCATGAGAAAACTATAATTTTTTTCTTATCCTTTGGAAACCTTTCCAATGGGAATGACTAAAACCTCAGTGAGCCACCAAAAATGGAATTTTTATAGCTCATATAAAATAGAGTAAAATAATAAAATGATAAATGATCATGAAATATTCATAATTCAAAAAAGAACATGTGTGTGGGTTAACTATTAAATAAGAGTTTGAGTGACCTATGATCCATCTACCCAAGAATTGCATCCATGACTTAACTATTAAACTTATTTTTAGGGGACACCTACTATCTTTGGATGGTTTAGTTCTGGGTTTATATGCACTCATCTAATAAGTTAAATATACAAAAAATGGCTAAGAAAAATCCAACATGTGCTAATTGGAAAAGGATATTAAAAGATTTATGTAATTATAAAATTTTATGAAGAAGGTCAACATGATATATCAATTTTTTTTATTGTAAGTATCAAGGAAGTGTGAAAAGAATAAGTAAAATATTAAACTTGAGGGAAATAGATTAATGGAGTTTCTACTTGTTAAAAATTTAATTCCATAATTTTATATTAATTTTACCATCATGAACCCATGATTCTAACTTGATAAGAATTGGGACCTCTTTGATCTTGATAAAAAGTTCATGTTCAAGTGTGGGGGAGTGATTGGGCCATAATTTTTGAATTTTTTCTTAGGATATTATAGAGCTCCACCTTTATTTTACTTTAATTCTAAATAAATGGTTTGAATATTTGATTTTTTGTTGATTTTGTAATTTACTATAAACTTGTATAATATTCATGATTTTTTATTAATTATATCATTTTAGAATTAATATGAAATAATCTAGCACTAACTATAAGTTTTTCAAGAAATTCAAGCACTTTTTAGAAGCAATACAAGGTTTTAAAGATGAGTTCTAGAAGCAAGGAAAATTCTTGAAGAATAAATACTTTTACAAAGTGAAAGAATCTTATATATGGGTTAGGATATATGTAAGAATTGTTTTGATAACATGTAAAGGTTATACACTTAGCCTATAATAATATATTGAAAACTTTGTAAAGGAATATGTAAGATTACTTTGAGGAGGATACATAAGATTTATTTTTGTGGGTGGGTGATATGTAAGGGTCACCTTGAAAATTAAATAAATATAAAAAAGTAAATTGATTTACAATGGGAATGATTAATTCCCATACACAAGGTTTATTCCAAGATTCACTGATATATAAAGGTCTTACCCTTATATAAATTATTCTATGATCATGTGTGGGTGATTTGTAAAGGTAACCCCACAACTATGGAGACATGTAAAGTTCTCTTAATTTTCTATGACAATAAAAAAACTGATATGTAAAGGTATTTAAAATATCTCAATAATGTGTAAAAGAAAATTAATTTTCTATGAGGATGAAGTTTACCATATATAAAATTAACCCCATGACCAAGTGATACATAATGGTCATTGCCTTCACCATTGAGATTAAATCTTGATGAAAAAGAGTCTTTTTTATTGATATGTAATTGTCCACAAGTGAATACGATGATACATAAAGGTTACTACCTTTCTCAAAACATGTTATACTCAAATATGGAGGGACATCCAAATGTTTTTTACTCAGAGGAATTTCACCTAGCTGCATATAAAGGATTCATTAGAGTATTCTCGAAGACAAATCCCACCTCATTTTGAATTTCATCTCAAATACGTGGAAAAAAGTGTAGGCCATGTAGATACTATCCAAGGAAATTGGAACCACAATAATATTTTATTAGTATTGATCGAATAAATCAATTAAATATTATTTTAAACTCAAAGATGGTGCATGACCCATGAGATGGAGAGGGATTATATTAGAATCAAGTGTATGCATTAATTTATCAAGCATTCGAAATATGATTATTCCATCCACATGGGGGTGATCATGTTTTTTAGATTGTGAGAAGTTAATATTAGATTTAAAAATATTCTTAAACATTCATCCTTCCCTTATAAAAGTGAATGAATATCACTATAATAGTTCTATGATGTTAATTCATTCAATTTTAAATTAGTTTATTTTTCTCCAGTGATGGAACACTAGGTTGATTGTGGTTAACCTGAGGAGACTCCTTCCATCCCTTACTAATGAAAATTTTCACTTACTATTAAATTCTATCTTTATTAATCTTGATATAAGTTTTTATTTATTATAGATAGTGGGAGGTTTCATTTTTTTACACTTCAATTCATCTCCCTTCTGTTAATATTGGTTTGTACACACTGACCACTAGATATTTTTAATCTCCTATACAATAGATGGAAGTTAGGATTGGTTTAGGAGTGGTCAGAGGTATTTTATCACTTTGAAAAGTAAGGTCAATGAATTTAGTGATTGTTTAATATCATTTCTTGATCCTAACACACAAAGTGAGGGGAATCGATTTATGTATTAAACAATTAATGAGACAACAATAAATTCTCATTTGAGTGAATTATAATTTACGATGTTAGGTGATGGAATATCCTTGGCATGGAAAATGTTCTCTCATGATTTTTTTAACTATACACTATTGGAAAATGACCATATACCCACATTTTTCTAAAAACCATGGATATAGGGATTGATTTAGAACTTATACCCATAGTTTTTCTAAACTCTGGGTATAGGTTGAAAATTACAACCTATACCCACCATTTTTCAAAAACTATGGGTATAGGTCCCCCATTATACCAATGGTTTTTAAAAAAACCATGGGTATAAGGTTCAGTTAAAGTCTTATACCCACGGTTCTCAAAAAAACTCTGGGTATAGGTTTTGGTTAAAAACCTTTACCCACAGTTCTAAAAAATAACACGTATAGGGTTGACCTATACCTATGGTTTTTAAGAACTGTGGGTATATATTTCCCACGTTAGCATGGGAAAATAATATATCCTTGGGAAAAACTTTACCCACTGTTTCCACCTATATCCACAGTTTGTAAAAATATATATAAGTAAATACATATTTATATATGCATAACAATATGTGGTGTAATGGTTAGGTGAATTAACTAAGAAGAGGCGGTCCAGGGTTCAAATATGGTTTCATGAGTTTTTTAAATTATATAACCACAGTTCTCAAACCGTGGGTATAGGGTTATTCACACGGTGGAAAATTTCCCACACACCTATTCCAAAAATTCATAATTATGGGTATATCATTTTTCAAACTGTGGGTATATATCAGAGCAATATCGATGCCTCTCACTGCCGTAGTTTCTAAAACCGTTGGTATAGGTTAGATTTCCAGTAGTGATATGTTGTTTACACTAAAATTAACACAATTGGGCTTTTATTTTCTATTACCACCTGAAACCCACCACACACACAAAGGAAACACTTATGATCCTACCTCACCATGAGATAGTCCGAGTCACAAACTATACTACTTTTTACTTAGGTTCAACTTTATCATTCTTAACCAACCCGTGATAGCTGCATCACTATCTATTGGATACTAGCACCATGAAATAGATCTAATATTCATATCATAATTATTTGACCACCTTTCCCCATAAGCTAACCACTCAATTTTAGGTCCTACCATACCAGACATGCTATTCGAACCCATTAAACAAATACATCTCAGTATGGATGAAAACTACTTGGTTCCTTAGACCTAACCAAGTCACACCCAAAACCAACTTGTATCCAATACCCCATTGATGATCCTTCCATCTAAGTGACTCACCTGATCATATCCTCATTAGTCCCACCGACTCCCTTTTCATCCAATTAACCACTCCACTATCACAACCATGACACCCAAGTATCTTATCAATCCAAGAACACCTATTCTATTTGGAAAACCATTGTAAATCCATATCCATATCATGATGGTGAACCTAAGGGGAACCCATAAACAACTAACTCCTACTAATGATTTCCACACATTAACGCCTTCTCAATTGAAATAGGTTACCAAATATATCTCTGAATCCAATCAAATTATCTTTGATCCCAAAAATAAGGTTTGTTATATTCACATATTCTTAACTAGTAAAGGAAGACAACCCCTTTCACTGTTACTCCCTAGCCTCTATGATTAGGTTGCTTTGATTAAAACACACATAACCCCATTTATAAAGGCTTTTTCCATCACTTATACTCTATCTGACCACTTAAATACTCTAATTTGATGGAATTCATGCTAATACATGAATATGAATTCAATCACACACTATCTAACTCACACAACATGTGGTTAAGTGTCATAGTTACCACTTGCCTCATTAATGTATTTACTCTCCTCAAGACAAGCACATCCATACTCATACCAATCGATTCTAATCTCTCAATCCCCTATCTCATGGAATATGGATCACATAAATAAAATAACATTTTATAATTAATTTCTTATAATTATTCATTTAATAATAATCTATAAAATCTCACCAATTAGTGTTTTCTCACTAAAATAATGACCAATGACTTGTGGGAGTCCCATAACAAACCCACGGTATCTCCATGCACAAAATTCTTACCCAATAAAATACAATTGATTTCCATTTTAAAGGAATTAAAAAATCCAAAGGCAAACTCACTAGGAAAAATTACTCTATCATAATAATGGGTGACCATATGTGCTCATCATCCCTTACCATCCTCCAACCACTGAAACAAAAATCCTCTTATTATTTATGAGATTTTATCATGGTCTAGTAAAAAACCCCTCTAAAAAAATTTGTAGTATAAAAATAAGAGTATAAGGAATGATAGTAACAAGGGATAAGGGAGGTGAGGTAACATATTAAATCAATGTGATGAATCACCTCCCACACATTTGGATTGAAGGATGAAAAAGGGGATGGAGAGGGGAATCATATGGGGAAGTATCCTTTTCTCTTGATTGACAAACAATCTATGATTTTGATGGGATTTTTTTTAAAAAAGAATAGGTTCGGGTTTTGGTATTACCAAATGGGTCATGGTGTAACACCCCACCTTAAGGAATCTTGAAAAATACATAATTCCACAATGCAACATGACCATACATGTCATAATGAAACACCCCTTTATAGGGTAGAATAAACACCCGACCAACATTGTGGCATGACCATACATGTCATGGTATAACTTTTAATTCCAAAATCCACACTAAGTAATCACAACCACCCATTACAACATGAATGAGATATTTATAGTGAAAACTTCCAATTATATCATAATGGATCTCTAATCTCAAAACATACTCTTAAACAAACCATCATGATGAAATCCCCCATGTTATGGTGTGGAAATCCCTTGAAGTTATTATCACATAAAACCACAAGCACCATGATTCAATGTATCCCTCACAGTGAAAGGAACTCTTGACATTCCAAAATAACCCTACTATAGTGAAATCCTCCACTAATCCTCTAAAAAAATACTATTATCTCTTTTAAACATTACTTGATGTTCTATAAAATCACTAAAACACATATTTACATGAAAAAATGCCTCTTAAATGTATTCAAACTCTTGAGATTCCAATCTAAAATCCCCTTCTCAAAACACCTCCAATCTGAGACTCAATATTCAAATTCCCTAAAAATTTATGGATATATATTGATGAGGGTAATTAAAAACTCCCCACCATATAACTCCTCATCCCTGAAAAGAATAAAAAAAATCACCTGACTTTTAATTCATTGATTGGAACCTAGAATCACTCCTATTTATCAATTCTGAATTGAATTGGGTTCATTCTAACTTCCCACACACCTGCTCTAGATAAACGTGTTATTCTCCAAAAATCATTGACCTATTCATGAAAATCCTGTAGTAATATCTTAAATTATGTATGTAACACCTCGAGATTTTATGAAAAATATTCTTTTTAATTTAATTAATGTCTTGTGTTGTACGCTACACCAAAAGAAGCTTGCACAACACGCATCCTTGACTTTCCTTACATTACACGCAAGCGCGACCTTCCGCGATAGCGTGTGTTGTACGCAATACAGAGTTTTTCTAAACAATGATATGCTATTAAAATATTATTAAAACTAGCCGTTATGAATAGTAATAACCACTTTTTGAAATTTTGTAAATTTTATTTTTCAAAATGGACTTCATTTTTGGATTAGGAATATCAAAATTAGCTTAGGGTGAAATTTTGGTAATTTTCGGATAACTTTCATATTTTGATGAATAGTGAAAATTAAAAAATTTAAATTAAAAACAACTTTTTCAATTGAAATAATTAATAGTGATAAATTATTAATTTGAGTGGTTGTAAAGTATATTTAGAATATATTTTTACAATTTAATACAATTCTGTTCATTGGATGTAATTTCACATTTAAACCAGACATAAACAAGTGTCACTCTTTTGATAGTTATTATCTTTTAAAAACACGCTATTTGTTTTGATGACGGGAATTAATTTTTAAATTAATTAATGCAAATGATATGTTTTGAATTTGGTAAAATAGAAATCATTTTTGAGTTCATAATATCAAATATATCTTTGGCCTAATTTTTGGTATTTTTCTGGAAACTTTCATTTTTTGATGAATAGTGAAACTACTAAGTGGTAGTTAAAAAAATGAATTTTTCATAAAACTTAATTTTACCGCTTATGTGAGTGAAATTTAAAAAATCCAAGAGACATGGTTGATGTCAGTAAGTAAAATGTGGTTCAATGAGATGAAAATAATTTTTGGTGAATAGTAACTTTTTACTTTTTTTTTACCATGGTTAAAAGTAAATAGTTTAATTAAGGGTAAAAATGATATTATTATTACCCTAAAACATGTCCTAATTCTATTGGATAAGTGTGATTAGACCAAAAACAACCTTAGTAATAAAATATGACCATTTAGGCCCACTTGGATTAGATTAGGACATTTATTATTAATTTATTTAAAGAAGGGTTAAAATAGATAAAATCAAAGTTTAATAAGTAAATAATTTTTAATATAGGGTTATACATAAGATAAATTGGACTATAAATATTAATTATAAAGATAAAAAGATTTACTACATAATGGTAGTTTATTTGTAATTTCTAGACATTAAATAATTTAATTTATTTATGACACAAAGATGATGCAGCAATTATCTTATTAATGAAATATTGAAATAATTGATGTTATAAATACCCAAATTAATGTAATTTGAGACTTTTTATGAAATAAAATAATTTTATAGGTTAATATGACATGTAAATATTTATTTAATTAACTTTTTTCTAACTAATCATTCTGTTATGATTTTTACAAAAATCAATTACTAAATAGTGTCAAAATTGACATAAAATAGTTTTTTAAACAAATATTATATTATTAATTGTTATTTTATTCATAAAAATCTATGGTTCGGCCAAATGACTTATATAAGGTTATATATATTAATCATAAACAACTTGGTGTTCTTTTGGCTTCTTATAGTAAGTTTATTAACCTTATAGTGTAAGAACACAAGAAGACACGGTAAAAGTAAAATTATTTTACTTAATGTTAAATCTAAATGATAAGGTTAAAATAGGAACCTAAACATGTATAAATTCTATTGTATGAAAGTATTTCGACCCATACCCACCTTAGCTTCAAAATAAATCAATTTGGAGCTATTTAAAACCGAATTTTTCTTTATAATAAAATAATATTTTTAGTTTTTCCAAAGGCGCCCCTCTCCTCCCTTATAAAAGGGCACCTCCTCCCCCTCTTCCTCACACCACTTTGAGCCTTCAAGCTTGGCCAAACCCTGCCAAATTCTCTTCCCCACTTCCCTAGAAAAATCCTAGAGGTCCTGGTCTTCTTCAAAGTCCATGTTTAGTTCCCTAAAAGGAGATCTCAAAGAGGCACTTCAAAGAAGAGGTAATGTCCGTTACCGATTCTTTCAACTTTATTTCTTCTTCCACTTATTCTTCTTAGGTTATTTCATTATGAAGTAATAACATCAGTATCACTCATATACTGATATGTTATTATAAGTATTAAACAACCATATTTCACCATCTATTCATCCTATGAAAAAGGAAATCACCGCGCGTGCGTACGTACAGAATACCGTCTCCACACCGTGGTGTAATCTATTTTCCACCACCACCTTACTTGGATGGGTATAATGGTGTACATAATAATTATATATGATTATTTTAAATTAATATTGATTCTGAAATAGTATATATACACTCCAATACAATTACATGATCATGAGAACAATATCATCGCTCGTGCGTACGTACGGACTACCGTCTCCACGACGCGATGAGATTCATTCTCCACGTTAACCATTCATGAATGATTATAAAGTATATATAACAAGTAATCATGAAATATATGAAATAATAATGATACTGGATTTATGTGTATATATATGTATGTCATCTACTTAATTCTATTCAACTCAATAAGGAAACGAAAACAACATTCATGCGTACGTACGACCTACCGTCTCCATGAACGGTGTATTTCTTTCAATTTACTGATCTGTTATATATATGTATATTCTGAATATATATTATATATAAATCATGTTTTATATTCTAGAATTAAGTAATCATGATCTAAGTAATCATATGAATAATTACAAGTCAAAACACAGACGACAAATGAAACGATTTTACCCAAAACGCTCTTTAACATGTAATTTACAAAAGAAAGGGTAATATAAAGTCATAAGTGAACCATATATGATATCATAACAATGAGTATGATTCTGGAATAAGTCAATGACATTATTTAAATCATTATATAGGAGTTTCAGACACTTATGAAGCAAATCAGACCTAAGGTAAGGGAAATATCAAAATCTCATTTTTATCCGAGATTGTTTATACTTTGGTATTTACTGGGGTGTATTTTATCATCCACATCCATGTTTCCTCAATATGTAATATTATTTCCATCAACCTAAAATTGTTTAAATCCATTTTTACCCTTTGGTGAGTTTATAGTAAAAGATATGAAAGGAATCTTTTTTGTTTTTCGTACGAGGTACTTTTTGACTTTTCCGACAAAAGTATGAGAAGAATGTTTTTTTAAATTATATGGCATGAATGGATTTTTAAAAAATTATTTCCAAGAATCTTCCTTTACAAGTTTGCATGTTTATTTTTAATCAACTTCTTTTAGTTTAAAATTGTATGACATGTTAAGAAAGGAAAATGTTTTTGAAGTAGAAAGGATATTTTCATCAAGAATGGAGTTCAAGTGTTTTATCAAAATTATTTTCCATCTAAGATAATATAGGGTTATGTTTCTATCCCTATTATTACATTGATTTGATTATGTTGTGATGGAATTATTTTTATGAATTCCTTTATCTTATATGAATTGTTTTATGATGTCACGATGTTTAAGAATTCCATTTTTATTACGTGGGTTATGCAATGATGTATGATTTATGATTTTGTGGCACACATATGAATGGTATCATTATGAGATGGGTGGGACCTATATCTCCCTCCAATGCATTGGGTAAAGATTTTATATCTCATGAGATAGACATGGCTGGAACGGCAGGTTAAACCGGTTCAGTAAAACAGGACTGAAACGAGGAGTGAACTCGGTTCAGAAATGGACTTTATCCACTAAGATAGTCTTGGTAATGAGTCTTGACTAATAAGAAATGATTCTCTATGATTATGTGTGCATGCCACAAAGTTTCATGTTTTATGTTATGATTATTGGGATTACATTTCACTACCATGATTTATCCCATGTTATGAAATTATGATCTCTTTTGTAGGGTAAGATTTCCAAATTGTTATGTTCTTATGAATATGATGTGATTGATATTTCTTTTGTTTACCCTTACTGAGCATTTGAGCTCACCCTTTTATGTTTTATTTTCCCCAGGATATAAAGAAAGGTTTTAGGTAAAAAAAAGGAAGATCTTTATGGGAGATGTTGAAGATATTTAACCACGATTAGAAGATTATATTACGAGTTTCCAAAGACACTAAACTATTACGGTCCTTGTGTGTGTGTGTTTTTGTTATGTACTAAGTATTCCGCAAAAGTAATGTAATGTCCATGTACGACAGGCTTCGGGTCTCTTCAGTTGGTATCAGAGGAAAAGTTTAGTCAACCTTTGGAAACTAGGATGCGAAAATGTTAGTGAGATCCCTAGATATATTTCTAAGGTATGTCTAGGGATGTCCCTAAGGTTAAGTATAAGTATAGGTTATAGTCCAAGAATTGCGCTAATGATCTTAGAATTAAACCTAAGATGTTAGATATTGAAGGTACTTCCCCTTTATTATATTGTTTTCCCTAGTGTGATTTTTACATCTCACACTATTCTTTTTGGGTTTTAGACAATGACTGGAACCCGAAGGAACCGTCTTGATCAATGTAATGGACAATGCAATGATTTCCGTCTTGAACAAAAAAATGTTATGGGAGATGGAGTGCAAAATCTTATTACTATACTTACACAAGCTATGAATCATTCTGGACTTCCAAATGAGCAGAGAAGGGAACAATATTCTATTGAGTCCTTCATGAGGCAACGTCCACCTTCTTTCAGTGGGTCTTCTGATCCACTTGTTTCTGAACAATGGATCATTACTACTGAAAAGATATTTTCAGTTCTTCAATGTTATGAACATGATAAAGTCATCTTAGCAGTGTATCGTTTGGAAGGTGATTCTGATCAATGGTGGAATCTTATCAAGAATACGAGGCCAAGAGATGAAATTGAGTCCATGGAATGGTACGAGTTCAAGAACTTATTTTTCAATAAGTACTTCCCTCGTATTCTTAAAACAAAGATGAAGAAGGAGTTTCTTGAACTAAATAAAAAGGATGATGAATCTGTTGGTATATACGAAGCGAATTTTACAAGGCTTGCAAGGTATGCATCTGGATTTATCATCCAACCTGAAAGTAAAGTTGATCGATTCTTCAGTGGCTTAAAACCAAATCTTCGAAGGGAATTAGCTATAAGAGACTTCAGTAGCTATGAAGAAATTGTGCGTTGTGCTATCAAGGTAGAAATGGAAGTTGGTGTTACTTATCCATCTCATAGGTTTGACAAGAAACAAAAGATAGAGTTCAAGGAGAAATCTCAGAATAATGGTGAAAAGAAGATGAATGTTTCCTTATGCTCAAAGTGTGGAAAGAAGCATGGTGGAGATTGTCTTAAAGGAACTAGAAAATGTTTTAAGTGTGGAAAAGAAGTTCATCGAGCATCTGAGTGTTGAAGTAATGAAAAAAGGGTTTCTAATGATGTGAATAAAGAAAAGACTGCAGAGAATGCACCACCAACACTTCAATGCTTCAAGTGCAAGGAAATGGGGTATTATGCTAACAAATGCCCTAATCCAAGGGTTAGTGATTATCGACATGAGCAACCACTTAAGGCAAAGGACAAAGGGAAGTCACATGTGATCACTATTGGCGATGTTGAATATGACAATGATGTGGTGGAATGATTAAGTGTTTATGTAATGGGATTCCAAAATAATGTTTTATATAGTATCGTGGAATATTGGAATATTTATGTATTGGTCTATTGTGGTTTTCAATGGTACTGGTAACCATAGAATGTGATTGAGATATTTTTGAAAAAATAAGATTATATGCGCATAATGAAAGGAAAATGAGAAAATTAATTGTTTGACTGTATTCATGAGCTCATGACTTATATAAGGAGAAGGTTATATCATGGTTTGAGTATATAGAATTTTTGGATTTTGGTATGTGGAAAGAGTTAACTTTTGAAAGCATTCATGTTTTCACTAAGGTTTAATGGGTATTCATTTTTCAAGAGAATACATTATTACGGTATTCACATGATTGGAATGTGACCAACAAGATAATGGGGGATAAATGATGGTTGGTTGATGAAATTTCAAGTAATCATTTTCTTTATACTCTGAGCTTGGACCGAAGTATTTTAGATAAGCCGAAATATTGGAATGGATTATGTTGGGCATAAGTTAGGATATAACTTTTTTCAATATTATTGATGAGATGTTATAGTAATATAGCTTTAGAAAAAGGACAACCTGCAGGATGGGCGACAACCCATCGCGTTGGACAAGGCTGTGGGAATCGAACCCACAACCAAAGTCTGACTGGCCTTTATGGCCTACCACTGGCCTACAGGAAGTCCCTAGTTAGTAGAAACTAGTTTTATTTTATTACGCGGTATGATATATGAAGTATAAGTTCATTTTTGGAATCGTATACGATTAACCTCACCATAGATGGACTTATGTATATTTGATAACTTTTGCTAACCTTTTGTTTGAAATAGATGGAATGACCCATAATTCTATCACATGATATATTAACACTTCATGAATAACAAATTAAACTTCATTTCTTGAAGAGATGAAGTGGAAATTGTTCAAAGCATGAAAAACAGAGAAATTGTAACAAAATCATGTAAGTATTTCTTTTAATTCACCAACTTTAGGGAAATGATCTTGAAAACCAAAAATGTTTTCCTAGTGCCCTTATATCTGATGAATCAGATGGTACCTTAGATCATCACAAATCTATGGATTTGTGATTTTTGGCTATTTCATAGCCATGTTCTCTACCACTCTCCATCAAGACTTGATGGTTAGATTTTTCTTCCATATCCATATTTTCACCAATTTTCTCTTACGTGGAAACCCAGTGATGAGTTAATTTGGTTAACTGTTACATTTAATACTTTAGTTTTTAAAGCCAAGTTTGGGTATTCCTTTTTACGATGTGGGTTTCTATTAAACAAACTTTCGAGTAGTAAACCATTTATAACCCCGACGAATTTTGAGGGCGAAATTCATTTTAAGGGGGGTAGAATGTAACACCCGGAGATTTTATGAAAAATATTCTTTTTAATTTCATTAATGTCTTGTGTTGTACGCTACACCAAAAGAAGCTTGCACAACACGCATCCTTTACTTGCCTTGCATTACACGCAAGCGTGACTTTCCGCGATAGCATGTGTTGTACGCAATACAGAGTTTCGCTAAACAATGATACGATATTAAAATATTATTAAAACTAGCCGTTATGAATAGTAATAACAACTTTTTGAAATTTTGTAAATTTTATTTTTCAAAATGGACTTCATTTTTCGATTTGGAATATCGAAATTAGCTTAGGGTGAAATTTTGGCAATTTTCGAATAACTTTCATATTTTGATGAATAGTGAAAATTAGTAAATTTTAATTAAAAACAAAATTTTCAATCGAAATAATTAATAGTGATAAATTATTAATTTGAGTGGTTTTAAAGTATATTTAGAATATATTTTTACAATTTAATACAATGTTGTTCATTGGATGTAATTTCACATTTAAACCAGACATAAACAAGTGTCAATCTTTTGATAGTTATTATCTTTTAAAAACACGCTATTTGTTTTGACGACGGGAATTAATTTTTAAATTAATTAATGCAACTGATATTTTTTGAATTTGGTAAAATAGAAATCATTTTTGAGTTCATAATATCAAATATATCTTAGGCCTAATTTTTGGTATTTTTCTGGAAACTTTCATTTTTTGATGAATAGTGAAACCACTAAGTGGTGGTTAAAAAAAATGAATTTTTCATAAAACTTAATTTTACCGCTTCTGTGAGTGGAATTTCAAAAATCCGAGAGACACGGTTGATGTCAGTAAGTAAAATGTGGTTCAATGAGATACAAATATTTTTTGGTGAATAGTAACTTTTTACTTTTTTTTACCACGGTTAAAAGTAAATAGTGTAATTAAGGGTAAAAATGATATTATTATTACCCTAACACATGTCCTAATTCTATTGGATAAATGTGATTTGACCAAAAACAACCTTAGGAATAAAATATGACCATTTAGGCCATCTTGGATTAGATTAGGACATTTATTATTAATTTATTTAAAGAAGGGTTAAAATAGTTAAAATCAAAGTTTAATAAGTAAATAATTTTTAATATAGGGTTATACATAAGATAAATTGGACTATAAATATTCATTAGAAATCTAAAAATATTTCCTACATAATGGTATTTTATTTGTAATTTTTAGACATTAAATAATTTAATTTATTTATGACACAAAGATGATGCCGTAATTATCTTATTAATGAAATATTGACATAATTGATGTTATAAATACCCAAATAAATGTAATTTGAGACTTTTTATGAAATAAACTAATTTTATAGGTTAATATGACATGTTAGTATTTATTTAATTAACTTTTTTCGAACTAATCATTCTGTTATGATTTTTACAAAAATCAATTACTAAGTAGTGTCAAAATTGACATAAAATAGTTTTTAAAAAAAATATTATATTATTAATTGTTATTTTATTCCTAAAAATATAAGGTTCGGGAAAATAAATTAGATAAGGTTATATATATTAATCATAAACAACTTGGGATTCGTTTGGCTTCTTATAGTAAGCTTATTAACCTTATAGTGTAAGAACACAAGAAGACACGGTAAAAGTAAAATTATTTTACTTAATGTTAAATCTAAATGATAAGTTTAAAATAGGAACCTAAACTTGTCTAAATTCTCTTGGATGAGAGGATTTAGACCCATGCCCACCTTAGCTTCAAAATAAATCAATTTTGAGCTATTTAAAACCGAATTTTTCTTTATAATAAAATAATATTTTTAGTTTTTCCAAAGGAGCCCCTCTCCTCCCTTATAAAAGGGCACCTCCTCCCCCTATTCCTCACACCACTTTGAGACTTCAAGCTCGGCCAAACCCTACCCAATTCTATTCTCCACTTCCCTAGAAACATCCTAGAGGTCCTGGTATTCTTAAAAGTCCAATTTTAGTGCCCTAAAAGGATATCTCAAAGAGGCGTTCAAAGAAGAGGTAATGTCCGTTACCGATTCTTTCAACTTTATTTCTTCTTCCACTTCTTCTTATTAGGTTGTTTAATTATGAAGTAATAACATCAGTATCACTCATATACTGATATTTTATTATAAGTATGAAACAACCCTATTTCACCATCTATCCATCCTACGGAAAACGAAATCACCGCGCGTGTGTACGTACGAAATACCGTCTCCACGCTGTGGTGTTATCTATTTTCCACCACCACCTTACTTGGATGGGTATAATGGTGTACATAATAACTATATATGATTATTGTAAAGTGATATTGATTCTGAAATAGTATATATACACTCCAATACAATTACACGATCATGAGAATGATATCATCGCTAATGCGTACGTACGGACTACCGTCTCCACGACGCGATGAGATTCATTCTCCACATTAACCATTCATGAATGATTATAAAGTATATATAACAAGTAATCATGAAATATATGACATAATAATGGTACTGGATTTATGTGTATATATATGTATGTCATCTACTTAATTTCATTCAACTCAATAAGGAAACGAAAACAGCGTTCATGCGTACGTACAGCCTACCGTCTCCATGAACGGTGTATTTCTTTCCAATTACTGATCTGTTATATATATGTATATTATGAATATATATTATATATAAATCATGTTTTATATTCTATAATTAAGTAATCATGATCTAATTAATCATATGAATAATTACAAGTCAAAACACAGACGACAAATGAAACGATTTTACCCAAAACGCTCTTTAACATGTAATTTACAAAAGAAAGGGTAATATAAAGTCATAAGTGAACCATATATGATATCATAACAATGAGTATGATTTTTGAATAAGTCAATGACATTATTTAAATCATTATACAGGAGGTTCAGACACTTACGAAGCAAATTGGACCTAAGGTAAGGGAAATATCACAATCTCATTTTTATCCGAGATTGTTTATACTTTGGTATTTACTGGGGTGTATTTTATCATCCAAATCCATGTTTCCTCAATATGTAATATTATTTACATCCACCTACAACTATTTAAGTCCATTTTTACCCTTTGGTGAGTTTATAGTAAAATATATGAAAGGAATCTTTTGTCATTTTTCGTACGAGGTACTTTTTGACTTTTCTGACAAAAGTACGAGAAGAATGTTTTTTTAACTTATACGGCATGAATGGATTTTTAAAACATTATTTACAAGAAGCTTAATTTACAAGTTTTCATGTTTATTTTTAATCAACTTCTTTTAGTTTAAAATTGTATGACATGTTAAGAAAGGAAAATATTTTTGAAGTAGAAAGGATATTTTCCTCAAGAATGGAGTTCAAGTGTTTTATCAAAATTATTTTCCATCGAAGATAATATAGGGTTATGTTTCTATCCCTATTATTAAATTGATTTTATTATATTGTGATGGAATTATTTTTATGAATTCCTTTATCTTATATGAATTGTTTTATGATGTCACGATGTTTAAGAATCCCATTTTTATTACGTGGGTTATGCAATGATGTATGATTTATGATTTTGTGGCACACATATGAATGGTATAATTATGAGATGGGTGTGACCTTTATCTCCCTCCAATGCATTGGGTAAAGATTTTATATCTCATGAGATAGACATGGATGGAACGGTAGGTTAAACCGGTTCAGTAAAACAGGACTGAAACGAGGAGTGAACTCGGTTCAGAAATGGACTTTGTCCACTAAGATAGTCTTGGCAATGAGTCTTGAATAATAAGAAACTATTCTCTATGATTATGTGTACATACCACAAAGTTTCATGTTTTATGTTATGATTATTGGGATTACATTTCACTACCATGATTTATCCCATGTTATGAAATTATGATCTCTTTTGCAGGGTAAGATTTCCAAATTGTTATGTTCTTATGAATATGATGTGATTGATATTTCTTTTATTTACCCTTACTGAGCATTTGAGCTCACCCTTTTATGTTTTCTTTTCCCCAGGATATAAAGAAAGGTTTTAGGTAAAAAAAAGGAAGATCTTTATGGGAGATGTTGAAGATCTTTCACCACGATTAGAAGATTATATTCCGAGTTTCCAAAGACACTAAACTATTACGGTCCTTGTGTGTGTGTGTTTTTTTTATGTACTAAGTATTCCACAAAAGTAATGTAATGTCCATGTACGTTAAGATTCAGGTCTCTACAATGTACCTAATTATATTTCCATATAATTACATCTAATTTCACATGATAACACTAGTTGATACCCCATTTACAAACTTATCCTAAAACACTCAAGCTCTTTTTTTAACACACTATAACCTCAATTCTATCATGATGCCTTAACTCATGGAGGGATCATGAAATCACCCAAATTCTCAAACTAAAGTTCATCCTTTAATCTTAGTGTGATACTATAGACAATAAATGTAACCTAAATAACCCACCATTATACCCTCTACATCAGGAGTAGGTATATACTTCCATACCACTCCATCATAGAACCATACCCATTCTACCATGAGTAATATTTCATCAATCTTAGGATAATGTGCCTATTCAACTAACCATACATACCTTGCATGGAAATACATCTAACTAGAATCATTATCTATGCTTTATTCCCATGAAATAAAAATTCACCACCCATGATAAAACCCATAACATGATCAAACTTCACTCATGCATCATCCAAAACAACATAGTGTTTACCTATGATCTAATCACACTAGTCCCAAAAATATGGGGTCACCCATCACTATTTCTCCAAAATCGATAATTAGATCCTAATTGGCTAGGAATCCACCCAATCATATCCTCTAAACATATTCACAACACCCAAATTTCAATATTTACTTTACCTAATGAGAGCTCAAATATTCCAGCATTACTTTCTCTACCCAATAAATGATACCCAACTCATAAAGTAACCCCTCTAATTACAAACCATATATCACACATACCCCTCCCATACTAATCTATACCAAATGAATTAAAATATTAAACCCACCCAGTAAGTGGTACCCTACACCCCCTGCACATAGGGAATGTATAATCATAATTATATTATGACACATGATAATATCCACATAGCAATTCATTATAAGATACCAATAACTTAGGAAATTGAAGAAAAATCTATAATCTAGTTGATAGAATGTGGATAGAAACTTATATAAGAAAATTCTATTTGTTTTTGACCCTTTAAACAATTGAACCATTTTTTATCACAAAGGATCAATCTTACAGATTCATATGAATGTCATGTTATTCTTATGTGCCAAGTATGTTGCATGTATGCACTCTACATACCAACCTAGGACAAGATTAAAAAAAATAAAAGAAAAACATCAAAAAAACCCATCATTCTTAAATAAATATATCAACTATAATAATGAAAACCAAGAACCAAAATCCCATAGCCCTGGTAACATGGATTTTCCACCAAACAAATGTTCATGATGCACCATCTTGAGGCCTATCTTAATCTCAAACACTTTACTACCTCCAAAATACCAAGTATTAAATAGTAAAATAATGAAAATAAGTCTTTGATATAATTTTTACATTACCTGACTAAAATTACTAAAACAATAACTGATCTAGTCATGCTATATGACCCCAGACACATATTATTGTATTCCAGAGGTTTTTGTCCAGTAATGAGAGCCTACAATCAATATTAGGGAGAATATATTCTCAATATCATAACCATTGATAAAAATATCTAACCAAACATCATCCTTATCAATATATCATAGAATAATATAGTTTTATAGATAAAATCAACCTGTAATAGAATAACATAACCATGCTATAAAAAATGAATATTGTAGTTCATACATCATATACATCACAATAGATCACCTATAAGGCTGATCACATGAGGGAAAATAATCAAAAGAACAAAATATACAAAGGGGTTTGATATTACATATTATTTCATGATTTTAGGTTACTCCCATCCATTAATTTTTATTGAAAAATGATTAATTTCCATTCAATTATCATGTTTTGATCATAAACATATATAGAGAGAATTGTTCAAATTCGTTCTATTAAAACACAATTTACTTTTTTGATCATATATTTCAATATAATAATCCAAATGATGCGATTATTGTTTTTTATTACTCATGATTCAAATTCAAACAAATCATTCGACTGGATATTTGGATAATTCAGCCATATAAAGGGCCATATAGACCATACAAGATGGCTCGATGAATCTATGAATAAAACTGGACCAACTATGATGTTATATTTTCTAGGATCAATCTAGAATTCCAAATTAATTGATACTCCAAAAAAATTCCAGGAACATTCCATTATAATTTGGATAAAAATTTCAAGGACCAATTCATCCTTAATGGGACCAAATTCATGCATGAATATCCAACCCAAAATTATCTATATGATTTTAGAGTAGCTCACAATTCATGAATTCTCTACAAATCCAATGACCCAATTAAGATAAAATTTTGTGAATATAAATTAAATAGGTATCTAAATTTTTTTTTCATAATATTATTATCCAAAATTAAAGCATATTTATATCCATAAATTCATTCATATTTAGGCCATGGTAAACTTTGGGAAAATTATGGAAAAAAACACCTAGTTTACCAAAAAAACAAAAACTTGGATTAAAAAGTATAATCGATTCAACATATGAAGGTTATACCATCAACATACAGATATAAAACATTTTAGAATAATAGTATTTGATATTCAGTATTCTTCATTGTCAAATGGTCGATCTAACATGAAAGTAATTTATGGAAGTAAAATAATCCACCTCCTGTGGATATAAATTGATACTCATCATCACCTTGAAAGGGTTCAAATTTTATAACCCAAGAAGGATAATTGGAATGACCATATCCTTGAAAAAGTTTTAGGAGGACTTTTTATACTCTTATTTCAAAAAGAGAAACCTCTACTCCACTTTTATTTTCATGTTTATTTTTGTATTCTTTCAATTGTAGTAATGTAAGTTTGATTTTAATTTAATATTAATTTTAATGCATTAATATTAATTTTCTCCTCTTATTCCTATACAACTTATATTGTGTAATATTAATGATTTTAAAATAGTTTAAATTAAGTTGAAAACCATTCCCTCTTTCACTTTACCATTCAATCCAAAGTTCATGTTTATCTCTCTTTATCATTCGTGTGTTTGTTCGGCACACAACTATTTAATTGCCACAATAATTTTCACCTTCTTTAAAATTAACACCATTAACATAATAATATATATTATTTACCAGAAAAATGGATGCGTTAATTTCTCATTGAGGTGATTCATAATTTGGGGACGTTAACTGATCAAGGGATTTTTCTCGTTTAATATTTTTTGAATTAATATTGTGTTTTTCAAAAAATGATATGTTGCGAATTAATGACATGTTTTATTGAAATATGTATTCCATTAATTATTGGAACCAAAAGTATACATGGGTTCATGAAATATTAAACCTTCCATCAATGAGAATTGATAACGATTAGAAACTTATTTAAGGATTGGATTAAAGGGATTTTTTTGAATTCTGATCGAAATCATCTTGTGAAGTGGATGTTAGTTTACTAAAATATTTTGAAAATATCATGGATATAAAAATATTAAAACCTAAATAATGAATTCATCCCAATATTTATCAAATTATAAAATCTAAATTCATCCATCAATCAATTTAATTAAGCTCCACAAACAAACCCCTCATTCAAAAGACAAAACAAAAAAATAGACTCCAAAAAATAGTACTAATGATGAGGATTTGAACTAAGTTCTTAAATAAAAATTATAGAATATAATAAAAACATTTAATGGTAAATAGGTAACAATATTATATGCTTTAGGGTTCTAAAACCAACCATCGATCCTTATATTTATTCTATCTCTAAACATGGTTGACAAACTCTAGACCAATCCCCTATGTAACCCATGCTTATAAATATATAAAATACATGAGGTATGCATGTCCACTATAGTTAATATGATGGGTTATGAGAAATAAATCTCAGTATGGTATTATAAATGGGTTCCCTAATATACACCATGATAGACCAGTGTATACATAAGAAAAATAAATAATCATAAATACACACTGCATACAATCATACATCAAAGATTGGTATTGTGTGCTAACTAAGATGCCAAAAACCTCGACCATACCTAATTAAAACCAGTTACTAAAGAAAGAGTCTGATGGAAACATAGACTCATCATAAAAATCATAGGAAGTTGTAATGAGGAGGTAATATTACAACTGTAATGGATCAGGTATTCGGGTTATGTAATTTGGGTCAAACCTTAGCTAGAATATGTGTAATTGGGAATATTTGAGGTGTCAATGTGGTTAGTGAAGGTTTGGTGGTAAGTTTATGGAAAGTGGCCTCAGTGTTAGGCCTTTTTTCTTAAATACAGAATCCACTAGGTAAGTGGTGGGTTGGTATCGATTACCCAATGAGACTAGAATAATGGAGGTGGATTTGTGAGGTCCATTGAACCCCCAATGGACTAGGATAAGATACCTGGTGGGTATTTTTTTATAATTTAATTAATTAATTTTTTCATCTATATGAAACATAGAAACATATTATTTTATCCCAACTAGTAGGAACTCAACCTCCCTACCTTATCTCTCATTCTCTCTTACCCCTTGGTGTAATTCTTATCCATTTGTTATCGGTTATTTGAGAAATCTATCACATGGAGTCTACAAGGGTAAGGTTCAAAATCCTTTATTATTTTATTTTAATTTTATTCCTTTGAAGTTAGTTTCTACTAAAATCTCTATTTTAGTTATTTTTCTCTGGTTTGTCAATTTCTTAAAATTTGAATTGAATCAATAAATGGTATTTGAAACCAATCCTTTTCTAGTACCAAGTTGCTGGTGCCTAGATATTTCCATTGTTATAAATGTGTTTATGCATTGTGTGATTTATAAAAATGGATATGGTCAAGGGCGTGATCAAGAATGGAACCACTTATGGTTTCCCATGTTCAGGTGAGACACCTAGTGTATTATCATGTGGGTAACAAAAAGCTAGATCATGTGTGTGTTTTACATGATTGTTAGCTTTGATGATTTATTAACATGTTTCCATGTGAGGTAAAGGATTGGTTTATAGAATGGTTTTCCTGATTTAGTTCCTTGGGAATTTGATGGGTTTGGCTTGTGTAGCTTTAGGGTGACATGTTACAATAGTATGATATATATGGTGATAACCACTACTATGGGTGGAGATTGTGGTTTACCATAAAAGTTATATATATATATAAGTTTGGTGATTCTCTTCACCTTGGGGATAAGGCTTTTGGATCATGTGCACATAAAAAATTTTCCATGAGGTGGTATTTTCCACTATATATTGGTGGTATCTTTTATAGTTTGAAATATTAGGGTGATGTCTTTGACCATAAAACCAGAAGAGGTATATGACGTAGGTGTCCATGAGGACTGATGGGTGATTTTTATCATTGTATTGGAGTGGAATTCTCAAAGAGTGTGGATTATGGTTTGAGGATATTGAGATATGATTTTTGGGGATGACAAGATGGGATTCTTTCCTTATGTAAAATATTTTGGGCTATTGAGATGGGGATTTGAAGAATTTTTTGTGGCATAAGGTTTGGTATTGTATCAATTACCATGGGTCCATGGGTATGGTGATGATGTGTTTCTTGGAATGAAATAAGGGGGGTTGTATCATTATACCTTGGGGTGTATTTAGAATATAGGTTCATTTTTTCACTCTAACACTGGCTGATTCATGTATTGTTCTCACCCAGGGCTAGTTGAGTATAGAGTGACATGGGTTCTTTATCAAACTCCAATTGTTTTTTACTTTATATTTCATGTATATTCAAATAAGTAAATATTAATTAAATATATTATCACATATTGTTCACTATTTTGTGTGACTTTAAAGTAATAGTTTCTTAGAGTATCTATCTCATTGAAAATGTCATAAAAGTTCCCTGTTATGATGAGAAAATTGAAATTCTATTATAAAATTATTAAATATTATTTTGTGGTTAGATAAAATTCTATTATGGGAGGCATAGTATGTTTATTATTAGGTGAAAGTAATTATAAGTGGATGTGACTTAATCTCATGAATTTATCACTTGGTAAACTCCAATTTGGGAGATTATGAGAACAAAACCACCAATAATAAATATACAAGTTTATGTTTCATTATATTTTTCTATCTATAAGTGTGTTTAATGATACTTAGATTTTAAGATTATTATTAATTCATATCATGATCCATGTAATTAAATGTATTATCATTAACCATGAAACCATATATTCATGGAGATGTTCAGTTTGTTGGGTGGATCATGAGTGATATGCTATTAATGAATAATTCAAGGAAGGATTTTTCCCTTCGATTTCAACAAAAGTTGATATCTCAACCATTTGATTGAAATGTAACTGTTACATTAAATTACATAGCCATGGTGTATTAAGGAGTTCATTTTAGATAGTCAAATAAAGATGTCTCAAACATATTGGTTGATGAAAAGGGTGTGGAAAATTATTGATGACATATCAATTTGAAGATATTATATTGCATAGTGAACATTCTTATGTGACCATCATCATTGAAACATTAAATTATTTATCTATAGATTAATTAACCTATTTCTAGATAGTAATATTTCACTTTAGAAAATCCCACTTAATTTTATTCATAAAGAGTCCTAGAAGGTCACTCCCTAAGTGTATATTTTGATCTTAGTTAAATTCTATTTAAATTTAATAGCTGGATTAAATTTTATTCTCTAGACTGAGAAATATTATTTATTTAAGATATTTTAATTGATCAAAAATATTAAATAAATATTTATCCTCTATGTAATTTATTATTATACATATACATAATATTTATTTATCTCTTATTATTCACTAAATAAAAAATAATTATTCATTAAATAAATAATTTACTTAGTTACATGAATATTAAAAAAATATTTTTTCTCAAAACTATTAATAGAATATTTATTTATCTATTTAATGAATAATATTTATTTAAATATTTATTTATGAATTCAATAAATGATTAGGATGATGAACAAGAGTTTTAAGTTTGGTGATATATATTTATTTACTAGTCTATAAAATAATATTTATCATTACATGAGTTTTCACATGCCATGAGATATAATAATAATAATATTTTTTTATATTTCATGATGTTTTTCATGAGATTAATATATTATTAAGGGATTATGTGAAATTAATAAAAAATTAACCCTAACCTAGAGTCTATAAACAGTCTGTAATGTAATTTATGAAGATGTTAATCATTTTACACAATATTACCTATATCTAGAATTTTATCTTAACAAATAAATTCTATTGGGTTTTATCTTAGTCTCAAGAAAACCTCCTCCTTATACTCCGTTCCTCTAAAAAACATGAAGAATAAGTGATATTCCTTCAAAAATAAAGGAACATGAAGTAATCAAGGTGAACAATTCAAGATGATTAATTATCCACACTAGCAACCAACAATTCATCAGTATTATTCTCAGACCAAAGGAACATGTGTGGATCACCACTAGAGGGTGTCTACTTTGGGTTCTCATGACGAAATGATGATACACCAAATAGTTTTTAATGATCAACACCATCAATGAATAAAGAACTCAAGTTTGAGGTAATATTTTCTTTTTGTGTTTTAAATTAATTACAAATTTAATAGGAAAATATCCTCTTGGAACCGACAGCCTTTATCAATTTCATATGAAACATTTCTTTGGTCATGTCGTTACACATCATATAAATTGTGAATTTTATATTGAATTAAAAAATGTTGGATATTTTCCAATAGGCTCTTCCATAGCACCTGAAACCTTCTAGTGGTATCAAAGTAGTCATGTTAAAATTTATAATTATTTATTAATTATTGTTCATTTACATGTTTAAAAGTTAGTTTTTATTTTATGAAATTCATTATTAATTGTATTATTAAGATCAAATTTTATAGTATTTATATCTCATAGATATAAACCAGAACTGGTTAAAAAAATGAAGAACACCTGAAGAATCATCGAAATGTGGTGCACAACTTGCATGGATACACACCATGTAACTCACTAACATGTTGTGTAACCCCACACGATGTGGTGGTCATGTTATCAACATACATGGAATGATTAATTAAATAAAACATGGTATAATTAATTTACACATAGTGTAATTAATACACATTTGGTGAAAATAATATACATGATATGTAATTAATTTACATTCTGTGTAATTAATTCACATATTGTGTAATTAATTCACATGTTGTGTAATTAACCCATACCTGATGTAATTAATTCATATGTGGGGTAATTGAGTTAAATGAAATGTGATTAATGCATGTAAAGTGTAATTAATTTACACATGGTGTAATTAAATCACAATCCAAATGTATAATTTACTTATGATTTAATTAAATCTACACATTGTAATTAATTCATACCTTTTTACAAATAATACAAACCAAGACAGTATGTACACCAAATAAATTAATTTATATGGAATGGAAATTAATAAATTACACTACCAAACTTAGTTAAAACGTGTTCATGTTTAATTTATTGATATTACATGTCATGTGATAGGTTTTATATGATATTAAATTCTTAACTTATTTCTAATTAAAATTTAGAACTAAAAGTTATGTATGGTCAAAACATATTGTATCCTCTACTATATTAAACTAGTACCTATAGCATAATTTTCATGTGTCATATGTTTCCTTTATTGATAGTACATGTTATGAAATTATGTCAGACTCCATGTACTTGATATGTAGTATGAGTGAACAATATATAACTAGGACCATGCTGGGTAGTTTTGACAGGCCCACACTATGCTAACTCAAAGTACAAGTCATGTACTTAATTAATTTTAAATAAAATAAATTATTTAACTGATCTCGAGCTTATACCAAACCTATGTATATGTTGGTTTTATTTAATTTAGTATAAATTGTATGGGTTGTGTAATTATCTATTATTAAGTAAAATTTTATGGTATGTGTATCATCCCTTCCTCCTTTATTATGTGGGACCAACATGTTTGTGGTTGTTTTATGTAAATTTCTCTTAACCAATCGTTTGGTTCCCCCCATATGCATGTGATTATAAAGAAATATATAATGGATAGACTATCTAGGAACATAGAGATGGTTAAAGATGAATCCAATGTGAAAACAATCTAGTTGATACATAAGAGGATAGATGTAATGCTTGAACTCATGCCCAGGATGGAATAAGGTGTTATTTTCATAAAGGTTTATAGGTTGATTTATTCCCTGATAAAAAAATTAACCATTAGATAAGCTCAACATCAAGTCATTTTTTTATTTTATTTCTATCTTGTGCATTATTTATTTTATGGATGTCAAACCATGATCACATAAATAAATCAATTTCACATTTAAATATGGAATTAAAATATATTGATTATGTGTAAATGTTTTTTCCGGAAATGGTTAATATATTAATAAAAATCCACTTAATATTAACTATACATGTAAATGGATGGAATAAAAAAATTCATACATAAAAAAATCCCTCAATCAAATATTATGTCATAGCAAGCCTTATGCCATCTTAATTAAGATGGAACCATAATTAAAGTCTTGTTTTACCTTCCATCAAGGGAAATTTTAATTATAGGTAAGTCTTAACTAGTATAGTGAGTTAATTAAACTGAATTTATATTGGGTTTAATGGAATTTTCCTATCCAATAAAAATTTGGAGGTAAGTTTTGAGGAAATCTGAGTCATGATTTCTGGATTGGGGAGTTCACTCAATAAACCAAAGAGCTACCAGTTTTTAGTTGGAAAGAGAAACTACATAAATACTTTCTTTTAATTTTTTCCCTCTATCTAGATTATAAGAAGGAAAATATGGATCCCTTTCACTAAAATTACCACAAGATAGAACATTCCAAATACAATTGTGTTGTAAATGAGTTTTGGTAAAGTAGTTTGAGACTAATAAAATATAATTTATTTTGTCACATCTAGTAATCAAATAAATTACTAATAATATAATCTCATGTTATTGTAGAAAAATGTAAGGTTCATCAACCACATTATCCCTATGATCAATTATGATGAAAGGCTATCTATTAACTGGAAGTAACTTCCATAAATAGTTCAGATGAATATGAGTTATGTTGGTCCCTTAATGGAAGTCTTAGATACTAGAATCAATAGTCCCTAATATTCTAGCTAAGGAGGTGAGTAATATATAGTTCTCTATTTATGAAAAAACCTAAAAAATGTGCTAGATGTTAAATGTTTTGTTATACCATCAATTTCTAATGAATTAATGAAGTGACATGAGAACATGGATTCCAATAGAATGGTCATGCATCTCCTTGATCTTTTTTGGGAGAGAGATCTAAACGAGAATTTTTTGAGATATCCAAGGCACTTTTTATGGGAAAACTTAGATAAGGTGAACTAAATGGACCTCACATAGTTAAAGGAATTGGCTACATTGAGAATCTAGAGGCTCTAGGGTATAATCTTCTAGATGGATCGAACAAAAATATCATAATTTCATCACTCCCTCAAATATTCCATAGTTTTGTTTGTAAATTTAAATATGATCAACATTAAAAATTATCTTCTAGATCTCCCCAATCTTCTTCAACAAGTCAATAGGGATAAAAAGTACAAAAGCCTTTTATTCTTATGGTTAATAAAAGGATGTAAAAAGTGAAAATTATTAGGATTGAAATTAAGTCTAAGGAATCTTAAAACTCCATTATAAGAAGAAAAGGGTCAAAGGGAATTCAAGGGAACATGATGCTGTCTATTTCTCACGTGGAAAGAAGGGCCACTAGAAGAAAAACTACACATATAAAAAGAAACAAGGGTAAGATTCAAGTGTATTTGTTTCTTAGTGAAATATATATTTTTTCTATAAATTGGGAATTAGATTCAATATGTGGTGCTCACATATTTATTCAAATATAAAAACCATGTAGATTCTAGAATATTTATCATTGGGATGTGGATTTAGGAGTAGCCAAAAAATCCCAAATTTCTATGGCATATTTTAGAGACTACCACCAAAATTTTTTACTAGAATGATTTTGGTTTTAAAAGATTCTTATTATGTTCCCTCAGTTATAATAAACATTATTTTTATGTCCTAACTTAATATAGATGGTTTTTTTCTCAAATTTTAAAATTTATGTTTCTTTGTTTGCAAATAAATAATTTATTATAATAAGACACATTAAAATAACATCCTTTATGTGTTTTATTATATAAACCAATTAATGGAAACTAATAATGAATTGATATCACATGGATTGTATAACCCCAAACTGTGGCATCACCAACAATGTCATGTAATTAAAAAACACTTGACTAAATTACGCCAAGATGAATATTTATATTCTTTTATACTAAAACCACTTGGTTTATGTCATGCTTTTTTTTAAGGAAAACTGACCAAATCCCCATTTAATTAAATAGGTTAATAGTCAAAAAAGATTATTGAATTAGTATATACATATATATGAAAACAATTTTTAGTTGAAGTAAGGTATGGATTAAAATAATTCATAATTTTAACTGATGACTATAGTAGATATGAATATGTATTCTTAATGATGTATTAATAGGATTATTTTTATAAATTCAAAGACTACAAGAATGAAGCTGAGAATAAACTTGATAAGAAGATAAAGAAACTCCACTCAGATAGAGCTGGAGAATATATTAACCAAGTATTGATTAATTATCTTTGAAAGTTTGGGATTATATCCCAAATCAGTCATACTTATACACTAAAATAGAACAACATAAATGAAAGGAGGGTCCAATCCTTTTTGTACATAGTGAGATCAAATATGATTCATTATATCATTCCGTTATACTTTTGGGGATATGGGTTACAAAAAATAGCACACATTCTAAACTGAGTTCCAATTAAGGAGTAAAATAATATTCCATATGATATTTGGTATGGAAATTAACCCATTTTGTTGTATATAAGTGTGTGGGTTTGCAAAGAGTCTTTAAAACCTATTTTAGGAAACATAATTTCACCTCGAGGCACTGAGTGCATCTTTATAGGATACTATAATGAAATAAGGGGATACAATCTATACAACCACTTGTATAATAAGGTTATGGTTAATAAACATCCCACATTCCATGAGAGGGATCATATCTCTAAAAGAGTTTTTGGGAGTAAGATATACTTCAGTGAATTGAAATATTTGGATAAATAAGAGTTGGTACTAGAAATAATTCCATAAATCCCCATGGAAGATGAATTTATAGAGACACAAGTATTATATAGAAGTACAAGAGAGGTTAGAGAATTGAAATATATGGTTTTCCAGTAACTAAGGATAGTGAATAATTATTAGTTTATTATAATGATCCCGTAACCTATAAGGAATAAATAAGTTACACATAAGCTACTAAATGGAAAGAATCCATGTATTCTAAAATTGATTCCATTTACCAAAACCAAGTATGAATTTTAGTAGATCCTCTAGTGGATATGAATCTCAATGGTTACAAATGGGTATCAAAGAAGAAATTAGACATGAATGGACTAGTTAGTACCTATAAGGCATGACTGGTTGCAAAAGGGTTTATAAAGCATTAAGGAATTAACTATTATGAAACCTTTTCACTAGTTTCTATACTAGAATACATAATAATTAAACATTATATAGTATCCCTCCTTGATTATGAGATTTGGAAGATGAATGTTGAGACAACCTTTCTTTATGGGAACCTTTAATAAAATGTCTATATAACACAACCATAAGGGTTTATGGATCCAAAGGATGAAAAAAGTTATGTAAGTTGTAGAGTTTCATTTATGAATTAAGGAAATCATCCATGTGATTTAAAATTTAGTTTGAAGATTCCATTAATAAATTTGTATTCAGAAAGAATGAATATGATCTCAGTGTCTATAAGAGGTTTTGTGGGAGTGTGTTTATTTCACTTATATGATATATTGATGACATATTAATTTTAGGAAATGAGATACTAGTCATAAAACCTATTAAGAATTTTTTAAATAATTTCTTCTTCGGGATGGACTTAGTAAAATAAGCGTATATTATTAGGATCAAGATTCATCTTGATAGATCTAAGAGGCTTCTTTGTCCAAGTCAAAGTATACACATTGAAAAGATTCTAATGAGATTTGGTAAGGAACAATCTAAGAGGGGATTATTTATAATGTCATATAGAACTCATATTTTTAAGAAAATATGTTCTCAGACACATGAGGAGAGAAAAATGATGGAAAGGATTCCATATGCATCAGAGATTGGATTATCCATGTATGTTATGTTATATACTAGGCTAAATGTCTCATATTCCTTAAGCATGGTAGGAAGATATCAAGATAACCCAAGTGACCTCCATTGGATAGAAGTTAAGACTATAATTAAATATCTAAGGAATTCATAGGATATGTTTCGGATCTATAGAGGAGATAAGGAACTAGTCATTAGGGGATATACAGATGATAGTTTCCAAACAAATCAAGATTACTTTAAATCATAGTCAGGATACATTTTCACTATAAATGGAGGTGTTGTGAGCTATAAGAGATCCAAGAAATACTTGGTCATTGATTCTATGGAGGATCCATTATATATTGATACTTTCGATACAACCAAAGAAATGTTTTGGATATGTCATTTTTTCTAGGAGCTTGACATGTATCCTAGAAGTAAAGACCTTATCACACCCTATTATGATAATTCTATAGTGGTGGATCTTAAAAAAGAGCTAAGGTAACATCCACATATGAAACACACACTTTTAATATATCATATCTTTAATAAGTTTATCATATAGATGATGTAATAGTGAGTAGATTTTACAAGTAAGACAATGTGGTATATCTATGTACTAAATCCTCAACTTAGCAGAATCTTGATTATTACATGATATAAAGTATGAAAAAAGTTATTAATAGTTGTATCTAGTCTAAGTGGGTGTCTATTAGACTTGTTAACTTAGAATCAACTATTTTTTTACTTTATATTACATGTATATTCAAATAAGTTAATATAAATTTTATATCTCATTATATATTTTTTATTGTTCTGCATGAATTCAATGTAATAATATCCTAGAGTATTTCTCACATCAAAAAGGTTATAGCAGTTACCCAATATGATGGGAACCTTAAAATGAAATGATATATTCTTGAATATTTTCTATGGTCAAATAAAATTCTATGATAGGACACATATTATGATTACTTACAGGTGTGAGTACTCATAAGAAGATGAGACTTTATCTCATGAAGTTTTCACATTGTAATATCCAATTCAAGAGATTATGATAATAGACCTACCGGTAGGAAATCTTCATGTTTATATGTCATTAGATTTTACTATCTATAAGTGTGTGTAACGATCCTTATAATTTAAGATTAACATTAATTCATATCATGAGTCACATAATTAGATATATTACTCTAAACCAAGACATTATATGTTCATGGAAAATTTGGGTATGTTGGTTGTGTGGAAAGTGATATGCTATTAATAAATAAGTCGAGTATGGATTTTTTCCTTCTATAATAATGGAAGTTGGTATCTTATACATTTTATTAAAATAAAACCATCATATTAAATTCCATGTCCATGGTGTATTGATGAGTTCATTTAAAACACTCAAAGAAAGTCATATCAAGAAAATAGGTTGATGACATAGGTGTGAAAACTGCTTGTCGATATATTGAGGGATTATATTATATAGTGAGTGTTAGTATGTGGTTTCCATCATTGTGAAATTAACTTATTTCTCTATGGGTGACTTGATATATTTTTAGACACTAATATAAGATGTTAGGTTCCGAGTAGTGTAGTGAATGAGTCTTGGAGGATAACATACTAAATGTATCTTTTAAACTTAGTTAAATTCTATTTGAATTTAATAGATGGAATAAATATTATTATCCAGAATGAAGAATATTATTTATTTAGGATATTTTATATGATCATAAATATTAAACAAATATTGAGTATCCAATTAATTAATTATTATGTGGATATATAATATATATTTATCTTTTGTTATTTGAAAGATAATAAATATTTATTTATTAAGTAAATAATTTATTTAGTTATGTGAATATTAAATCAATATTTAATCTCCAGACTATAAATGAAATATTTATTTTTTTATTGAATGAATAATATTTATTTAAATATTTATTCATGAACTAAATAAATGATGAGGTGAATAAATTGACTAAGTTTCAGGTTTAATGATAAATATTTATTTACAAGATAATAAAATAATATTTATCATTGCATAGGTTTATACATGTCATGAGAGAAAATGATATTATTATTATTTTACATGGCATGAAATTCTTTGTGGGTTTAATATATTATTAAGGGAATAGATGTAATTATTAAATAATTAACCATAAAACTAAGTATATAGATATATTGCTATGTCATTTTTGAAGATGTTAATCATTATGTACAACATTTCCTACCTAGAGAATTCTCACTCAAAGAATAAATTATATAGGGTTTTCTATAATTATCGAGAGAACCTCTTCCCCATTATATTTTCCTCTCAAGTCTAAGAATAACATGATAGATTACTTCAAGCCCGAAGGAACAAGAAGTGATCAAGGAAAATAATGCAATAAAATTAATTAGCTACACTAGCACCTGATGTCTCATAGGTGTTGTTTTGAGATTAAAGGATAATGTGTGTATCACCACTTGGGGGGATATTCTTTGGGTAATCTCAATGAAATGAATATTCATCGATTTTTTTAATTATCAACACCATTAATGATGAAATAACTTAATTCCAAGGTAATATTTTCTTCTCATGTTCTAAATTAATTATACATCTAACATCAAATGATCCTCTTGGTTCTGGAAACCTTTATAAATTCCATCAAAAAACTTAATTGGTCATATCTTTACTCATCATGTACATTGATAGTTATCCATTTAATCTGACAAAATCCAAGTTGGCTATTTCCTAAACGGTTCTTCTTCTGTTTTTGAAACCTTCATCTCACCTTGTAAAAAATTTATTTGGCCGCTGAGACTAGGATTTGAAGATTGATTTGTATAATGAGGTTTTATTATTTTTCATTCACTAGGGGTACATGGTTATGATGATGATGTATTTCTTGGTATGAAACAAGGGTTTATACATCAATTTACCTTTGGGGTGTTTTCAAACTGTGGGTGCATCATCCCACACTGATAATAGTCAAAGATAATATAATTATCACCCATGGATGGTTGAGTATAGAGTAGAATGGGTTTCATTGGTTATATTGGTTGTTATATATTTAAATTTCTATACAGTTGTATATCTATGAATATAATTCAGGTACACTATTTTTGGTGCCTTATTGAGTTAATCCTAAAACCCTACACAAGTCATCTTGGATGTGTAAATAATTTATGATTTATGATTCATAAAAGGATAAGTTCCTTGTTAATAATGCATAATAGGATGAAAGTGCAATATATATATCAATGGGATTTCATTGAATTTTTGGGTAGGACCAAGTGGATCCTCAGTGCTAAGTTGGGGTAGTCTTTTATTTCTTTTGGACATGTCTATATATGATCAACCTATAGGTGATACAATTTACTTATATATGGTTCAGTGACATTATAGATATTTATTTTTCATACCATGTGATACATCTCTGAATTTAATTTTTATATTATGTTTTATTGACTATTTCATGTATTTAATTTCCACTATTGATATAGTTTTTTTATTTTCCGAGGCTATAATCTCACCAATATCACCTCCAAGACCCCCAATGATAGTTAAAAACATATGGTATATGGGGAGGCATGACTGAGATTAGTGGCTCATGTTTTAGGTGTTATTTGGGATATTGAGGCTGGGGATGCTACAATGTGGTATTAGAGAAAGATTTATATAACATGGCACGAAGTAGGTTTTTTTGGGATATGGTATATGGAGGTTTAAGGAAGTACCACAACTTGGGATGGTTGTTGTATTATGTTCCTAGATAGCACATGTGTGGATGAAGTCCATGTTTCTTTGGGAAACAATATTTTTATTTGGTTATTAATGATTATAGTTGATTTGTTTGATTAAGATACATATTTTATTCGATGTTATTGATTTTTGGTTTGGACACTTAGACCTATGAGGAAGGAGGGGATAATCATACATCATATTAGGCATGTTGGGATCACATGGAATGAAAGTTCAAACTTGTGATTTATATTCTAGTTTAGAAAGGGGGTTTTCCATTTAATGTATCAACAACTACCTATATAGAATTTTATCATATAGATTATTTGTGGAATTCCACATAGATAAACTGGGTTTGTGATTCCTAGTGTTATCAGGTATGTTGATCCTATGTGTGCGTGGTGTTTGGTGTATTTATATAATAAAATAAAACAATAATGGTAGTATTAACATTCATTTCATAACACTCTTAACAATCATTTTCTAAATGTCACATCTTTAATAATTTAGAGGCAGTTATATTTTATTAGTGATTATTTATTTGAAATGTCAAAAATCATTATTTAGAGGTAGTTTATTTTATTCATAATCACTTCTATAAAATAGTGGTGGTTCATAACAGTTTTTAAATAAAATCCCTATATATATATATTTACTTCTTACTTTATTAGTAGTTTTTAATTTAGGGATGGTTTCTAAAACTATCACTAATTATTTTAGCATCAGCTGTAGTAGAACCAATGCTCAACTATTGTAAATAAAATGACATGAACCATATATACTAGTGGTTAAAACCAATTATAAATACTTAATGATAGTTAAAAAGACTATTAAATACTTATATGTGGTTAAAACTACCAATAACCTTTCTTATTCATAAACTAAATAATCCATATCTAATTACATCCCACAAAAAATCCAAATATATATATATATATATATATATATAAATTATCCATTCAATAATTACAAAAAAAAGGATTTCATACATTAAGAGATAACATACAACTTTACAAAAAAATATTACATAAAAATACAATTTAAAATATTATAATTGTTAATTTTTTGAATAATGAAAACAATTTCAGAAAATGTAAATAGACACATCACTTCTCACTAAGATGCATCATGTTCACTCTCCAATGGTGCATTATGCTACCCATCACCTCCTTTCCCACTCCCCTTCTTTGGTGCATGTATTTAAAGTAATTAACCACACATTAGTAATGAATATATTCAATTAATATTTCATCATGAATAATTAAAACACAAATGAATATGATAAAACAAGAATAAAAAATATAAATCATGTGTTATTAGAGGTATTAATTAATAAGTTCTTGTATACCTATGATTGAGTTAATTTTATAGTTTACACATATCTAATAACAAAATATCATTCTATTTCTCAAAAAAATAGTGCAAGGGGGTTCCCAGAAACTGGGGTATCTCATTAAATTTTAATATATTAAGGTACTAAATTATTATCTTGGGGTATTTAGGTAAAATTTAGGGGAATAAATTGTAAAACTGGTATTGTAGTAGCAAGCACTAGTTGGGTGCATGGTTGACCAATCCATACATCCCAACCATTCTAGTCACCCTGGATAGGTATGGGAAACCTCATAGTTTAACACATGAGTCACAAAATCATTCACCTAAATTTTCATCCTTGGAAAGATTATGTTTTCTTTTCATTACTCTTAAGGTGACCAATGTTTTAATTCAATATATTTTTTTATAGTTTCTATATCCAATTCATAAGTAATATTGCTCATGAATTTCCCTTAGTTATTCATAGGTATTCACCAATCCTTTAGAAGATTATTTCCATGTAATACTATTAAAGATCCTTTTCTTTGGAAGATACAATCATAGATATACAATAATCCATTAGAAGTGTTTTGACTATGATTAAAAAAACTCTTTGATCTATTTATACAAACTTCATAGAAATTATATATTTTAATTCATCCATGTATTTAATGGGGAAAAATTTATTCAATCCAGCATTTATATACTTTAAATTTTGGATATCATTCATCATGAGTAAAAAATAATATAAATATAAATCTAAAATTAAGAAAATAATTATAACTTTATAAAACTTACCAATCCTAAATATCCTATGAGTGTCTATTTCTTCAGGAATACTATTTTCCATCATTCGAAACATGAAAACCAATGCTCTCTCTAAACATGAGAACCAATCAAGATCTATTTTGTTAAATTTTTCTTTATCTTTAATGATATTTTTTAGTGAATGAATTTCTTTTTTTGGTTTAAGAACTACAAAATCTATAAATCCCCATATAGCCGACATCTTTAAAGTAGATGTTTGTAACCTTCCAAAAAACCATAACAGTGCTGATCCACAATCCATCCACCTCACTTGATCATAATAATTCTATCCTAAACCTTGATCTATAACATCCTTCAAGGATATTGAATGTGACATAGAAGATTTGGCACCCCACACTTATTTTAGTTTGTACTGTAATTGAATAATATTAAATTATATAGAAACTTAGTAACACAAACTGTTTACTAAAAGCGTGTACACCAATTCTTTCTCTAAGTACATTGATATAACTACCATCCTTTTTTATGGAAATAAAACCCCACCTTAATTAATAAAACATAATAATATACCTCCTTCGACTGTATCATTGAATTTTATAAGTAATAATTATAAAAAACTAAATTAATTGAACATTCCTGACTTGGACTAGAAAACCTACATAACCAGGCTCTGAACTAGACCACATAAATACCTGAAGGGAATTCATGACCCACAAGGGTTACAAACCATCACCTAGGCATTCAACAGTATTAATAGGGAATAATTTTTCCAACCTAAAATAAGACACATCGCATATATAGAAGAAAACCATAAAATAAATATTCCATAAGTGAAAGAGTACCAATGATAGTGGAACAAACAAAGGTAGAATATAAAACCCAATGTGTATATCCTAAAAAAATGAAAGTAAACTAAAACTATCCACTACTACTCCATGTGATATGTGGGAACCATCCCACCATCTCAATACTAACTACTCAAAGACCACACCACCTCAATGCGACACCTTTCACTTTCATGCATCAGATAAAACAAGGTCTACCAACCCATGAGGGAGTGTCAAGGATGTGAGATAAATAATCTCAGTAGGATCCCACTAAGGTGTTCCATAATAAGCCTCTTTACAATAATACAAATATTCTCAATTTAATGAAAACATGACATGATAATCAGTTACATAGTTTTATATCAAAATAACCATAAACAATTTACCCTTTTTCTAATTATTTCATAAAACTAGGTAATAAAATATCAAAGAATAATTTTTATAAAACATTTATATTTATTAAATCATTAATTATATCATATCAAAGTAAAAACATACAAATACAAAGAATAAGGGAAAACCCTTAGGATAATAATGGTTGGGCTAAACAGGCCACACATACCTCAATCATAAACAATTAGTAGTTCACACTCAAGTCCCTATAATTGATACATCCCTAAACTAGGGATAAAGGAACAAACCAAAAAGTGAACCCCTATAATGTTAAGATCAAATTTCTAGAACCAATTTATCTATAATCTAGGAATGAAAAGACACCCCATAAACTAAACCACCTTAAAATTTCAATAGACAAGGACCAATACCAAACCCTCAACCTAGGTACCCAAGGATCCCATGTGTGGAATATATAAAATCAATTTCAAATGGATAATCAAATTTTCTAAACAATTCTAAAAAACCCATTTCATTAAAATCACTATTTGAAAACCATTTTCACAATCCATTTGACAATTCTTTGAAAGACACATTTTTTAGCAAAAAAAGGGAAAACCAAATTTTATCAAAACCAAATTTTTGTAAACACATAAATGAATTTAAATACCATGCCAAATCATTTAGGAAACCATTTATAAAAACAAGAGCATCAACAGTTTATAGAAATTAGTTTAGAGAAAGAAACACCTACCTCATATTTGTGTTGCACACCACCCACAATGGGATCTATATGATAGAAAAGGAATGGAATTCTAGAGAAAATGATAGAAGGTCCTAAAAAATGATTCCAACAACATATAATAATGTTTCCAAAATAAAATGGGATGGTGAAAAATTTTGATCCACACATACATCATGAATCACACACCGCACCACAATTGATGAGATAACCGTCCTCCAGAAGAAAATTTCTCAAGGAATATAGAAGATATTGGAGAAGTATCATTATATAATCAATATATCCTAGGAATTTAGCCTAGAAATACTACCCAAATAAATGGAAATAGAGTAAATAAGAAGAGATTAATTAAATTTACAAATCTGATGACAACCTATCAATATAGGATAAAAACACTAAGTGGAAGAGTTCAGAGGGAGTTGGATCCCCAAAAATCACCAAGAGAACACATTGGGTTTGGGGAAATAAGGGAAAATGTGAGTGAGAAATGATTTAAGAAATCAGTTCATTTTATCTGATGGAACATAAGTTGTTTACATCAAGAATCATTGATTAATGACATGAACTTTCAAAATACATGATACATTAAAAATTCATTTCCTTATATTGAAATCCTAAAGGCCCAGTTCAGGAAGTGAATAATATATCACATTGTGAATAGTTTTTACATCCTAAATACAATGTGTGTATTTTTCCCAAAATCCATTCACATAATGAATATACATTCATGGAGTGAACTGACTCCTATATCAAATTTTCCATATTTTGAGTCATATCCTCCTCTAAAAACTACTAACACAAATCAAATAATTTTTATAAAACCCTTTAATATGATTCAAAGAATAAAATGAGGTATACCTTAAAATTTAATAATGTTACAATTCTCCCCACTATAAGACTTTATATCCTCAAGAAGTCACATGAAAAAATGATTCTTTAGAATGATGTGCGGCCACTTCTCCCTCTCTAAATATTCTCACAAATAAGTTTTATGAGAATCCAATCTATGCCACCAAAAAAATTTAACTAACAAAATTGACTTACCACATGTGACTTTAATATGAGAACAAATAGTCTCTATTAGTTTTTTCATAATAGAAACATATTTCTTCAACTAAATCTCCTCCCAAATCAGTACATGATGATGATTAGGGTGGTACTTCTTGAGCTAAGATTTGGGGAAAAAATCACGAATACCTATCAAATGAGATGGAAACACCAACTGATAAGAACCTAACCAATTTTCTTAGTGATCTAAAATGGTATAACATATCTCAGAGTCATATTCCCCCATTTCCCTAGCCAACGGTGACCTAAATAAGGAGAAACTCTCAAGAAAACATGGTCACCAATGGAAAACTATAAAAGATGGCATCGATGATTGGAATATGAAATCTACTGGCTCTAAGATATAACCAAGAATCTATATATGTCATGGATCCTTATTGATGGCTCTTAAAAAAGTATCATTCCTACAAGATAAGCCTCATCCCCCTCTGACCAGCAAATAAGTGACCTGTATGGGTATCCATAGAAAAACATAAAGGGATAAATTATGATGGATGATTGTAAACTATTATTATAATTAAACTCAAAATACCTATATAGATATCCCATGATCTATTAAAATCCAAGATGCATGAATGGAGTATATCCTATAGAATATGTATAGCACACCCTGTTTTACTATCTGCCTATGGATGGTAAGTTGTACTCAATCTGGCCTAAGTCCCCATCACCTCTTGGATAATCTTCCAGATATTGGAGGTAAACTAGGGATCATTTTCAGAGATAATGTAATTGGAGAACCCATAAAACCTCATAATATTTTTAACATACAACATACCTTTATCTTCAACCTTGAGTATGTACTTGATCAGAATGAAATGAGTGTATATCATTGAATAATAAATCATCACCCAAATGGAATTATTTCATTTGTAAGTACAAGGTAATCCAACAAATAATTCTATGGACACCTAGTCACATTTACAAACAGGCACCAAAATAGGCTAGAATATACCAGAAGGCTTAAGGTTCCCTTCCTTTATCTACTATTAGGTTTAATATTGGAAAAAATAATATGTGATGTCGTACTTCACACCCAACCACCAAAAATGACATATCATGTCATAATACATATTCCTCATGATAGGATTAATGAATCATGAAGAACTATGAAAAATCATGCAACCTTGAAATCATGATAGATAATGGTATAAAAAAATAATTCCTAATGTGAAGAATTTCATCAAATGGGAGAGACCACCAAAAAATTATGTCCTCACCATATAGGGTTTCATTAATTCCTCTAAAATCATCATCTTGCTATTAATCCTATATAATAAACCTAAGGAGAGATGATGAAAACTAATAATTGGTCAGAAACATACCTAAATCAATCTTTTGTACATCTATATGAATATGAGTGAAAATCCCCATAAGGTTACAATCCTCTTTCAACTCCAAGAAAAATTGAGATGGGTTTTTCTTACCAAGATTGTCCATGACAACATTCCCCTTCCCTAGGGTGTAGGAAATGTCAAAGTCAAATATATTCAGGTATTATAGCCATTTTATATATCTAAGGTTTAGGTACCTCTAGGAAAATATATATCTTAGGCTCTTTTGATAAGAAAAAAACTTTGAACCTCTCTCCAAAGAGATAGTATCTCCAACACTTAAGTGCATGAATATCAACAATGAGATCCAAATCATGAGTGAGGTAATTATTCTCATGTAGATAAAGATGATGAGATATATATGATACAACATGATTATCCTATATATATAAACAACCCAGATTAGCACCAGAAGTATAAAAATATACCACATATCCCTTTTCAAGTTCCAAGATAGGATTCGATGTCAACTGTTGTTTCAATTCATCAAAATAATCCAGATATCTAACATAATAAGTGAATTTTACCCATTTCTTCATATGATCAATTAAAGGTGATACTAAATTTGATAAATCCTTGATTAAACACTTATACGATCTATCAATAAGTATGAATCTCTATATCCAAAATCCATTCTATGGTTCCTCCCATGACAAGACAACTTTTACCTTATAAGGATTGATTGAGAGGCCATGTTTTGAAATCACATGCCCAGAGAACTTCACTTCTTGGATCTAGAATTTTTATTTCGATAGCATCCCATTAAGTTGATTACTCTTCCTGATTTCTAGAAAAAAAATTATATTGTTCTTATTCTCATGCTCATATCTCAAATAAACCAGTATATCATACAAGAATACCAAAACAAAGGTATCAAAATTTAGCTAGAATATCCAGTTCATCTAATCCATAAACACTATTGGAGTGATACCTTGTAAAAAAGAAAATACATGAATTTATAATGTCTATACCTACTCTTGAATGTGGTATTCAAGATATCTAGGTCCCAAACTATGAGCTAGTGATATCTCAATGGAGGATATATTTTAGAAAACCACTTCACCCCTTTAACTGATCAAACATGCAACGTACATAGGTAAAATAGAACTTATTAATAATTATTACCCAATTCATCATCTGATAGTATATGAAAAGAAAAATAGTATCATTGGCCTTCTTGGAAAAGATAACAAGGGTCACAAATGATGAAATACTAGGATGAATAAATCCCTTCTTTAATAGATCATCCAACTAGATCTTGAGCTCTTTTAGCTTATCAACCATACAGTAAGAGGGTATAGAAATGTACTATATACCTAACACTAGATCAATTGAAAACTCTACCTCCCTCACTGGTGGAAGACCTAAGAAGTCATCTGGAAAGACGTTGTGGAAATCCTAAACAACCAAGGGAAGATTATCAGGAGAGGAAAAATTAGTGGTCCCAACTGTAATAAAAGATAAAAGACTCCATAGATTAAGAATAAAGTCCTAGCATCACTAGACCTATGATACCACTCTTCCTAGAATAATAGAGAGCTCCTGTCAACAATAGAGAATGAAACACATCAATGAGAACAATAAATAATATATTAATGAGTGACCTACCAATCTATTCTGATGATGATATTAAAATGATCGAAATAAGGAACTAATAAATGATAGGATAAATCCGCTTCAACAATCGTAAGATAACTAGATGGACAAATAAACCCTTGGTCTTTTATCTCACTAAGAGGCATCCCCAGTTCCAAAACAATTTACATGTGATTCATTGAAATGTTTAGTGCATCAAAAAAATGGAAATATATAAAAGAGTGTGAGGTACCTGTATAAAATAGAGAAGTTTCTATGGAATATGAAACAAATATGGCACCTCTCAATATAGTTGGTCCCATATCAACCTACACTATAAACTCATATCATACATGGAAGTTATTCACCCATGAGGCCTATTACTAGATCCCTATAGACCTTGAAGATTTTAACTATACTTTAGTGTCCCTTAGAACTGAAGATAATATACCATAACAAGGCATAGAAAAATCTTAGAAGAACCTTTGTAGATGGTCTCAGGGGCCACAAGAAATGAAAATAATTTTTGGTGTGGGGAAATACTATCAGGCGTAACATACATTTTCACATTGATAGATATTCATGGGTACATTTATGGATACTACTGATGGTACAGAGGAGGCCGACTACTAAGAACCACCTCCACCACCCTTATGATTATCATTCTACTTCATCTTCTTTTCATGTGTTCCACTGAAACTACCACTGGGTGGATGATAAGAGATAGAGATTCTAAAGTTTCCTCATATATCTATTTCTTCTATTACATACCTTTAGAAAGTGTTATCATATGTGGTAACAAGCATCATATATACCTTTAATTAGATGTCTAGCTGAAATCTCTATAGGTTTTTTGAGTTTTCAGCTACATATTAATCATAACCTCTAGAGAAAAATGAACTAGCTCGATAAAATGGTTGGTGTACTCTGACAATGAGCATTAACTCTATTGTAAAATGAGTAAATCCATGGAATTTTCTATCATTAGAGACTGTGAGTTGAAATATTGAAATAAAAGGTTCCTGAAGCCCATTCACTTCAAACCCACATGCTCATTTTCTTGATCGTGGAATCCCACCACAACTTTTTAGGACCGTTGAGCTTGAATATTGCACATTTTACCTTAAAAGACTCAGGTGTCTCTATGAATTAAAAGACCTAATTGATCTTGTCTATCCAATCCTATACCTATTGGGGTTCATTATCACCCATAAAGGATGCTGGGTTTATTCATAGGAACTCTCATTATTGATCCATGTCTCCTCTAGTTCCTAGTTTCACCTCAATAGCTCATTTCTACACCCACAGTATAATATGGTCCATGACGCAAACTACCCATATGATAGCCTCTTAGAGATTATTATCTAGAGGATGATTCCTTTGAGGATAATATCTTATATCACTTTCATGAGTAACCCATGCCATATATATCAGAGGCACGCTTTTATATACCAAAAGTAGAAAGAAATGATCATATAACAGTGTAATCATAGTATAAACCATAAAAACATAAGAAACTACTGAGATCAAGGTCAAAATTGAACATAGGATACACACATCCTAACATCTCATGATGAATTATGGATTATCATGGAAAGAGGTGTCTAGGAACTCCGTGTAACCTACCCCTCAAATCTCAACACTACCATATCATATCTATAAACTTACCAAGACTGATCATAACCATGAAATGATACAAATTTTTTATGAACTGCACTAGAAAACCTATCGAATCAAGATCTAAAATAGACCTTGAAAAGACCTAAAGGGTATTCCTGATCCCTATAGGCTAGATACTATCACCCAAGCACCCAAAAATAACTAGAGGGAATTATTTTCCCAACATAAAATAAGACCCATGGAATATATTAAAGGAAAACTATAAAACAAATATAACATAAATGAATGAGTTCTAATGGTAGTGGAACCACCAAAAGTAGCAGATAAAATAAAAAGTGAATTTTCCCAAAAATAAAAAAATAATGGACACCCAAATTATCTACTACTATTCAATTTGATATGGTATAAACATACCACAATCTCACCAATAGTTACCCAAAGACCTCATCCCCTCATTATGGTGCGTTAATATTTTCTATATAATATAAAAGAGGGTCTACACTCCCTGAGGAAGTTTTTACGGTGTGAGATAAACAATATCAGTAAGATCCCACCCATGTGTTCCATAAAAAGTCTCTATACAATGATCACAATATACTAAATTTAAACAAATCATTAAATGATAACCAGTTAAAAAATTTTATACCAAAAGTATAGAAAACAATTTCCCCGTTTTCTAATTCATTCACAAATCTAGGTAATAAAATTTCAAATCATAATTTCTATAAAACATTTATATTTATAAAATCATGAATCATATCATATCAAATAAAAAATATTAAAAATCCAAAGAATCATGTTAAACACCCCAAGGATAACAAAGGTCAGTCTAGATAGATCACTTGTACCTCAATCACAAATTGCGACTAGTGAGCACTCAAGTCCCTTGAGTCAATGAATCCATAAACTAGGGATGTATGAACACCCTATAAATTGAACCCCCTACGATATTAAGATTAAGTTCCTAGAACCAATGGATCTATGATCTATAAATGGAAGAACACCCAAGAAATTGGACCCCCTTACAATTTAGATGTACAAGGACCAATATGAAGCCCTCCACCTAAGTACCCAAGGCTCCCATGTGAAGTATATATCAAATAAATTTCAAATTTCTCTTCACATTTCATAAAAAATTCCATACAATAATTTTTCATCAAAAACCTTATATGAAAACCATTTTCACAATACATTTCTTAATTATTTAAAATACCATTGTTTTACCAAAATGTGGGGGATTTGTTTTTGTAAAAAACCATTTTTTCACACTAAAAATAAACAATTCAAATATCACTTCAATTTATTTAGAAAACCATTTTTAAAAACTATAGAAACAATAGTTCATCGAACATAGGATATAGATAGAACCACTTACCTCAAGTTTGGGTCACACACCACCCAAAATAGAATCAACATAATGAGAAGAAAGTGAATTAAATATAAAGAGATTTGTGGTCCTAAAAGAATATTCGAATAATTTAGAATCATGTTACAAAAAGAAAAATGATTGGAAGATAAGTTTGATAAAAACATACCTCAATAATCACATACCATAAAACAACTAATGAGAGAACTAGCATATGTAAGACAATCACACAAGGAATATATAAGATATTGGAGAAGTAACCTTAAATGATCAATAGATACTAGGAAAATATCCTATAACCATAGTTAAAACCAAGATAAATAGAGTAAATAATATGAGATCAGTCTAAATTACCAATTTTATGAAACCAAATCAATTCAGGACTGAAACACAAAGAGAAAGAGTTTAGAGGGAGTTGGATCACCCAAAATCACATAGAGAAGACCTATGTTTTAGTGAAGGGAGGAGTAAGGTTAATGATAAAGGATTTGGGAACTCAAATAATTTAATTTACTGGAATATAAATTATTCATGGGGTGAATCATTGATTCATGATGTGAACTTTTAGAACAACCAATACACTAAAAAACACACCACCTTGGCATGAAATCATAAAATTAAAGTTCAATATGTGAATAATATATAATTTTGTGAATATTTTTCACATCCTAAGTAAAAAAATCATGGCTTATGCTAAGAATCCATTAATTTCATGAATATACATTCAAGGTGTGAACCAACTCATATAGCCAGTTTTCTATCTGTTGAGTCACTCCTCCTTCAGACACTCCTAACATACCTCAAATAAATTTTATTACACCCTTTGAGATACATAAAAGCTTAAAATGAGGCATACATTAATTTTTTTTGATGTTACATATTATTATAGACATATATTGTAATTAATTAAAGGTTTACTTTCTACTTTATTTCCTAGAAAAACCCATTGAACTAGAATTGTGGGGAATTAATTTCTTCTCTTGATTAGCATAATTTCTCATAGAACACACATGATGACATTATATATCATTAAGAATTAAAATTTTATTAGGAAAATACTATTAATATATTGACATATAATAAAATACTTGATGTGATTTGGCAGGATGATGGTCAAAAAATGCCTTCAACTGGTCTCTAGAAACACCCTTGGTTATCTTCTCATATATTTGTGATAATGACAAAGATGTGTCATTTAATTCACTACACAATATATTCATGAAATATTTCTTTTTCTAGGATAATTTTTAAATGTACATGGATGTAAAATTTCTTTAGTAATGTCAAAATGAAACACCAACTAAAAATAAAATAGATAAAATACATTATATTATTAACATATTAAGAATGTTTAATTTAATCATATATGCATACATAATTAAGATAATACCTTTTTATGTGTATCAAATAACTAATTCATCTGATAAAATGGAATGTGCCTCAAATATAAATAATTAATGGGTTGGTATGCCCCTGTTCACACCGAATTATTCACAAATCCACAACAACCATCTTTTGGTAAATTAGGGACACCCTTTGACTCAGTGGAATGTTCGGATAAGCCTAAGGTTGGAGCACACAACTTACAAGGTGTGTGTGTAAGATCTAATTCTGCATTCAATGATCTTCCATACCCAATGTGATGTCAAATGGGTCCTTTTCACGTGTACTCATGGAACACTGAAGACCCAACTGCATGCAAGACATTTTTCATGCTTGAAAATATTACACACACCACTAAATATTTTCTCAATATATTAAAGGGAACCCCCCTTCTTCAGGGTGATCATATGGAAGTCGAACTTCCACTCTAACACATGTAATAATCTTCTTCTACATCAAAAAAGACATATAACCCTCAAGGTATAAGATCTTGCATGATAGGTTCCCTAGGGGACTGCCTTTGTGTGGGTCCACAGTGGTTTGACCCTCGCCAGTTTTTTTATCCTAATATAATTACATACAAATACCCATCTTGCATGAAATGCCTTCCCTTATGTGCACCCCCATATTTTTCTCAACCCATCCTTTTTTGGACATACCTCCAATATTGTGTGCACCCCTTCCTTGAAGATCCATGTGTTTCCTTTACTCCAAATCACCATGTTCAAGCCCGTCTTGCATGAAACTAATATTTATTGAGTGTACCTCCTCTATAAATCCCTCCAGACTTGCACATATGGATTTATTAGTCCCTAGTGAGGTGTCCCCAATTGCGTTTTCCCACCCATTTCTTTTCAACATAGGTATTATAATGAATTTTTCTTTTCTGAATATATACACTAACATGGAACCCATGACTGACCACTCCTCCAAACCATTGCACTCTAGCATTGCTGATTCCTTCCCTTCCCCAAGGGTTGAGTAGCATTATTTATGTAATCCAAATGGGTAAGGAGTGAGTCCCCTCTGTTTGTGATGCGGGACGTAAAACTGCCTAGTACCATCGTCCTCGACACATAATGTTAAACTGTTTCCTCACTCCATGAAATACACATGGGATTCCCTACCACGAGTATTTTAAATTCCCACTCATCTCCATGAGAGTGAGATCTTACTCACATGGAATGAGATCCTCCTTGGGTAGCTTCTACACACAATCCTCATACTATCTCTCAATGACACAACTCTCATGATGTGATAGTCAAGTCTACTACTTTCTGTGATTTCTCACACCAAGCATGAATCATGTGGGCTTAGAGGTTAGTAGTGAATATGAAATCTACCTAAACCATTGTCATCCCTCCTGGAGTAACCCCCCCATTTCCATCACCATGGGCCACATCCACACATTATCCCCATATTTTCATGCCAAATTACATGGACTTTGATTCCTAGCTAACTAGAATAGGTAGGAATCCTCCTTAAGGTTCAAGCCCACCATCCTCATCCATCCCAATATTTCTTAGGACACACATCAAAAAGGTCATTACCCTCACCTAAGAGATATTATCTCCCCTAGGCCCACCGTGCAACTTCTATTCATAAGCTCTACCCATGAAATATCTCTATCTGGGCCTCACCCTCATGTATAAGCTCCAATGACCCCATCAAAACTATATGGACTTTGATTCATGACAACCTGGGATATGTAGAAAACCTTCTTGAGGTTCAATCCCAACATACCTAATAGACTCATCCATTCCATCCATTTCATTCACTCAATCCATAATCTATCCTAATTTTACCTGGGCCGCCACATCCTAGTGAGGTCATGACGTCCATCTGAGAAGATCCTATTCCTAATCCCCACACAATCCAAAAAAATCCAACCAAGAGAAACCCTATTGAAAAGGGTATCTCCCATGCATAATCACCACATCATCCATCAAAATATGTGGTTTTTAATCCTTGTATTCTAAATAGGGTACGTAGGATGCCTCCTTGAGGTTCAATATGGACCAATAGTAAAAATTGGTGACTCCCTCCTAGGGATGCACCCCTTTATGAAATGACTTATTTTCTTTATGGGTCACACCAACCAGGACCCACTATCATATGGTGTTATAACTCATCAATATTGTAAACCTTGGTGCCTCCCTCCAAGGGACATACCCTTTTATGGTTTGACACTTTCCCTTTATGGGACACATGACCTAGGGTTCACTATCATAGGGTATTTTGATCCATCCTTTGGTAAAAGTTTCAGATGTTCCCTCATAGGGATGAATCTTCCCAATATGCCCTCATGAGTGTTATGATCAACCCACTCCATCTCTCCAATATGTTAAAATCAAAACATATTACAACTACCACATGTTAAACATGGTATGCCTAAGGAAAAACTTGCAAGAAATGCCTTTGACATAAGATACCCCATAGTCGATGTGGGATGCCTTGGGTTCCACACCCATGAGATTCCCTTCTATGTGGAAGAATACAGGTGACCAATGTTCCAGTGTCCATACATGCCAGAAATTCCCAATGTGACTACTCTTCTAATTAAAGGTTATTTCACTATAAAGACCCCTTGTAATGTCTAGAAAGTGGTAGTGTAATTATCTTCCATCCACAAAGAGATGGCACCGGTAACGAGTTTCCTGAACAATGTCAGAATCTATAAGGGAGACCTGGAGTAGGAAATGGATTCTCATGAGGAATCCATGTAAGAAGGAACCAAAATCCTATAATCCCATTTATATTGAGGAGTAGACATTTCTGAGAAAATGATGAAAGCCACACACATTTGAAAAGAGTTAATGAGGGTAAACAATGCGCGCTAAGGGATGATAACATGCATGATAGTGATCCCCATAAAAAGCATAAAAAATAGATTATGAACCTAAATTGAACTCTTATCCTTATGATGGGGATTAGTAGCATTCAATAAATCAATAGATAATCATGTTACTGGATCTAGAATTATGGTTTGAAGTCTCTCTAAGAAAATAGTGAACCTAACATGGAACTCTCTAGAATTTGGGGTAGTTTAACATTTGGAATTCTGATTTGTGACACTTTCAGCATGGATCTCTCTCTCAAATCCTGGAAGATCAGACAATGATGGGGAATTTGTAATTTATTTCCTTGTATCCATAATGATGATTGAATCCTCATTCTTTCTTGGACCCCAAACTATAGGAAATCAATCAAACCCACCCACATATGTAGAAAATGGAGTAATAACAATGTGGAAATCCTATGTGACTCCATATATGACATGACTTTAGTGATGACCATGGCTAACGGGTACCCATGCCCCATATCACCCTCAAAGACTATTCAGAGAAGGGCTATATAAGCCCTTGTACGACAATACGAACTGGAGGGGGTCATTCCCACGCGGGACATATCCCACCAAGTCTTAGAGGCTTCTGTGCCTCACTAACACTACCACCCCAAGGGCCACATAGGGAGATCCTGCTCCCCACTCCCACTTCCAACCACTTCAGGAGCCTCTCCCCGGAGTGATCCTATGAATCGCTCCCCTACGACAGGGAGGTTAGGGATTCTATGGTCAATCCTACTATGACTAATTCTTAGGATCTTCTAGGGAGGGATCCATTTAGGAATTTTCAATGTGAGAAATGACCAATCTTCCAGGTCAAGGAATAGGTGGACTACACCCCTGCTCCGCTAGCCCCTATCCAAAAGACCTGAAGCCAATGTCAGGTGCAAGATTAGGTGGATGTATGTTAGGGGGTATCATATTCCATGGATTTAGTGGCCCATTTCACCACTGGAACACTCTTCCAGACCCCTTCCACTGCTGATCAGGGACCAGTCAACACCCGATCAGAATCTAGACCTCATCCAACTCATAGGTGGGATGGGTTGACTCTTTCAGTTTCCAACACAACTCGAAAACATTGCAGGATGAACTGTAATGATGAGATCCAATATTAAGACTCTCCCCATACTAAATCTAGTTAGAGTGGAGGTCCTCCCCACTCTCACAACCTACATGGAGGTCCTCCTCATGTTCACAACATCGATCAAAGTGAAGGTCCTCCCCACTTCATTGTTTTTCAACACCAAGGTCCTCCCCATGTCTATGGTTCTAGATACAGAAGTCCTCCACATGTCATAGAAAATTAATATGATGGTCATTCTCATGACATTCCAAACTCAAGCATAGGTACTCCTCATGGTATCATGGACCAAAGAAAAGGTCCTCCTCACTTCATCACCAACCAGTACAGAGGTCCTCCCCATACCAGCTAGAGTGGTAGTCCTACCCACTCCTTCAGTCATCAAGATAAAGGTCCTCCCCATGTTTCCACCAGATCAAGTGGAGGTTATCTCCACATCAACAATAATAAAAGTATAGGTCCTCCCCACTCCATTGGTAGTCAACATGGAGGTCCCCCCATGTATAGTTTGACCAGTGCAAAGGTCCTCATTTATCTTCAATCAACCAATATGGAGGACCTCCCCATGTTGTAGGTACTAGTTAGTATGGAGATCCTACTCATGTTCCCATTTACTGAAGCAGTGGTCCTCCTTGCTACATCAACACTCAGAGTGGAGGCCCTCCTCACTCTCACAACAGTCAAAGTGTAGGTAATCCCTACTCTAACAACATCCAATATAGAGGTCCTACCCATATACCAACAAGCTTAAGTGGAGGCCCTCCCCACTACAGCACTAACCTGCATAGAGGTCCTCCCCATGCTTATGAGCTACCATGCCCTGAAGAGCTATCCCGGGGCTGAAGGGTGAACCACCACTGAAGGGAAAACCACCACTACTGGAGGAAAAACTTCAAGAAGTGCCAAGTAATTTTCAATATCATTTACTTATCAAATTATAAAGCTGAATGTGATTCAATGATGAAAATTTCACCATAGTCATCTTCATTAGAGTATAGATCAGAAGAATGGAAGGTGAGATTCTTCATTTCGGAAGGTGAGATACACCAGATCCCTGAATCCCTTCATAAGTACATGTAAGTGGTGGAAGATTTGGCTCCATTATAGGGTATCGTGGTGTAGTCATCCATGCCATAGAAAGTTTCATTCTATACCTCTACGTGAGATCACATAGATTTGTTTAGGTATTTGATTGACAATGAGCTCCCAGTAGACCCGTAGGCAACCACTAATCCCTCAAAAATAAGGCAGTGGTAAGTTTTCAAACCTATAGGGATACAGTGATGCAGCCCCTGAGATATGGTCAAGAACGCAATTATCAATTAGTTCGTGTAGTAGTTTCTTGCTAGCTAGTCCATCACCACACCAATCTACATCAGTGCCACCACCAACTTCTCTGGTAGAACGGAACAACACATGGGGAAACTAGGAGTTAGATCCTACTTCTAAATAGGTAATGATGTGGGACACTTTTGCTATAGATCAGTTGTTAGAGGTTTTTGGTGAATTCAATTACTAACTTTGACACTCCTGAGTCACTCACCAAAGATGATGTCAGGTGTTTCTGCCAGACCATCTAGGCGATGCGTTTTCACCTCCAAAACTATTAGTTGGTCTACCAAATGAGTCAGGGGAATTATGAAGACATAGATCAGTAGTACTGCATGGTTGAGTTGACAACACTCCCAGTGTCTCATCATCCTATGACACATGATATAACCTGACCCTTCTGTAAATATTCTAGATTCACAATTCTCTATAGAATTATTGAAGAGGCATCCTCACATGTGCATATCTAGGGATGGGGGAAGTATTTTACACTTCACTTTAGTCCCATCCAGTGACAGACTGATCTACCTATGGATACTGAGGATATGCCTCTAGGTATAGTAACATTTAATATGGATGAGATCAGCACACTCAAGGAGAAGGACACCAAAGCATGTTCTGTTGAAGAGGGCCCTCCCCTTGGGGTAATGAAATATCAGGTTGAATTTCGTATGAGTATCCTTACTCGCCATCAAAGTTAGGTGCATGGTCTTAGATACCCCTCTACATCATTTCTCATCAATAAGGAAACCAACAAGGGTAGGGATCAGATCAGGACCTCCAAGCCCCCTGACCTGTTCGATACCATAAAAAGAATAGAGGTTGACCCCACCTTTCTCCCATAGATTGAAAATCAGAGGAGGATTTTTGGCGATATCCTTATTGAGAACCTTTATAAGTGACATCCAAACTCCAGTGATCCTCAACACATTCTTGTCCTTCCACCATCGGGGTAGTAGGGGTTGCCGCATGTCCTTCTTGGCTAGTTTCCTCCCACCAACCTCAACAACCCCATGCATCCTAATAGGGTAGAGACCAACTTATATGGAAAATAACCATGATATGTGTTGTTAAATCCACCCAAGAAACATGATAACCCTCCTTGAGACTGAGATCAGGCTGATCCTCAGGCCACTCTTCTAGCCACTCCAAAAGTTTCTCCGTGAGCCTCTAGACCCACATATACTATTGATGAGCCTGTCAACACATTGGTGGTCATGAATCATGATCAATAAAGTAATCTTCATCAAGATGATCTGATAGCTACTCTCACTACTTTCCTAGAATCCCTTGAGACATGATAGGTGTAAATACAACTAGATGGAAAGTCATATCCAGTATGGGTAGATGACATGAAAGTGCCCCCAAATTTTTGGAATCATACCTTCATCCCCTTCAATGGGATTGGAAACCCACTGCAACATTTTTCCCACATCATATAAAAGTGAGAACCTATTTCGGGAACTCCAGAGCAACAATAGTCCACCAATCTATGATGTTTTTTATAGTCTTTGTAAGGGAATGCATTCATCTAGTACAACAAGTCACCTGTTGGGACCATTGCTGGTTGAGAAGATCTTTGTAAAAATTTTATTTACCAGTTCATCTCCACCACGTGCAGGAAGAGTATTGCCAACCTCTTCAGGTTCAATCAATGACCAGATGAGTGAGTTGAAGACTTATCCACCAGGTGTAATGGACCCATGTATTCAATCAATATTCTACTTAAGAGAATCTATTGATGATATGCATAGGAAATATCAAAACTAAGTTGGTCCCATCCCTCATCACTCAGAATTTCCCAAGTGAATTTTAGGATTTTTCCAACAAGGATCATCACCCAAAGGAAGCCTTGCAACAAGCTAAGAAGGTGTGTCTATTTCCTCCACTAGCTCCTATATAAAGAACCACCAAGGAATAGACTGCTTCTATTTCATATATAGAGGAACCTAGGCTGTTAGATTTTTTTTACCATCAGTGCTTTATCTGTTTCCTTTTCGAGGGTAGAATCCCCAGGCCCAACCTCATGGTTAGCACAACCCAATGAAAAATTGGTAGGCACCATCCCTTAATGATCCACTACATATGAGAGAGAATCAGGCTTCAACATCTCTTTAGACTCCATCCCCTCGTCAAGTCTAGGCTCCCAAAGCTCCCTTCCCAGATAAGAGAAACTAAACCTCATCATTCAATGAGGCTTAGGTTCCCATTTATTTTAGTAGTGACATGGAACATGGGATTTTAAAGCTGTCGTAGTGCATGAAGCCTTAAGAGGACAATCTCATAGATTTCCTATACTACCACCCTTATCACACAATCCTAGGACATACCATCAAGAAATGCTACGTGTTCAAGGATTATCTTCAGGACCAGGTAAGAAATAATGTTTTCAAATTGGGCCCTGCCCCGTCATAAGTAGCATACATATATGCAAATCCTGAAGATGACAATAAGGGTGAATGATTGTAGGTTTCCAGCCGTAGGAATCAGAAGTATGACAGTTGTCTCACATAGTAGTCTATCATGCACATGGTGTCATTCATGCCGATTTGAATCAACCCAAGCCTTATGAAGTTGTTATACATCCTCCAACTACTTCTTCTACATCCACATCCTGACCTTCTTCTTCTTAGAAGAGTAGGAACTGATGGTGCAAGGGAAATAAATGTCCCCTGATGGTGATGAATCCATCTCACACCCTTGATGATTTCATGCCTCCAGATTTGGGAATCTCTCCCAAAGTCCACTCAGCATTGGAAGATTCCTCTAACGAGGGACAATAGTATACCTCTATGTATACTGTCAAGTTAGTGGATCCCTATATGGTTCTCTAAAATGAGTAGTATTAGGAAGGTCCTTATAATGTCCCTGGTAGACACCACTACCAAAGGATCCATGGATATGTGAATTATCTGAATGCTTAGGCAAACGCTTCAAGACAAGCCGTGCGTGATACCGAGACCAGATTATAGGTTCAACATAGAGCTCAATAGGCACAATCCTCTCAACCTATCCTATTAGATTCTCTACCACCACCATTCATGCTACTCAACTAGTAGAGCATCCATGATCAAACATGATTGGCCACATCCAGATGTGGCTTGGCCTCATCCATCTGAATTTCATCTAGTAGTGATTCTGGGAGGTTTGTCTAAAGAACAATAAGATATTTTTAGAACCAGCTAGAATCCACTAGTTTGACTAGAAACGCCAATCATATCTGCTTCCAAATAGAAACCTCCCACCAGAAGAAATGTGTGTTTAACAAAGAAGTATGATGTGACGAAGAACCTATCCATAATTCCTATAATGATCTCGATCATTGAGGCTCTACACCTATCAACAGATATGTGTGAAGCCATTTCATAGGCATTAAAGAGCCCCCAATAGTTTGTGATAGAGGTATCAGCTGAAGATGCCTTCCATGCCGAGGAATTGTAGCGATAAAAATTCCAGGCCATCATCTCATTCTCAGAAGAATACGAAGGATCTCCCATACAGGGGAATATCTGCCCACTGTAAATCATCAACCATCACAATATAATGGAATCCCATCACTTTCTAGTTGACACAGGTTCCAGAATCAATCAAATCCTGAACTAGATTCTCCACAAGATAGGAATGACTAAAGTAGACTTGAGTCCATGTGACCTGAAGATTCAGGGTTATGATAGGAAAAGCAAAGGTTGTGTGACAAAATATGCTTAAAGACCCAGTTCGATGGCCTTGTTGAAAACACTGAATTCATGGTTTTCTCGTAGGATACCACCTAAAATGCATAGATGGGTAGGTTCTAGCTCCATCTTCATGTAACAATTCCCTCCTCATATCACCAATGCCTAAAGTACTCCCTTAATGGTCAAGTGGGCATGATCCAAGGTGATGAATCTTTCTTTGCCTCTTTTTAAGCCCACTATCTACATGCCGAATATTATAAGATAAAGGATAAGGGGGTTTATACCAATGAGGTTGTGTATACTACCACTATGGCCAACCAGTGGATGCACTGGGACATTGTTTTCATCCTCCCGATTCACCGGTTGGAGGCCATAATTCTAGAACTAGAACCCTACTTTTTCATTTCAGAGAAGAGGGGAAGACATGTTACCAGGTATAAGAAATGTTATAATATTACTTCACATTCTTATACAGATCAGGCTCGAGTGATACCAGAACCCCTTACCCTTATGAGGCATCGGGATGTTCGCCCCATGTATATGACAATACAACATAAATACCTATTCTGTTGAGCTGGTTTGAACCGACAAAAAACTAAAAATACACTATTTCTTTGACATCATTCATGGACCCATTGATCGAAGGTATGATATAATAAAGTCAACAGCTATTGTTACCATGGTTTTAGTAGAGAAGGATTTTCCTAGTGATGATTCCATATCCATCCAAGAAGGAATTGGTGAGCCCTCAAGATCAGTTTTATTAGATGAACCCTCTCCTCCCACTGATTCCCCTTCCTCAGATAATGAAGTGGATTTGGAAGATTCTCCTCCCACATTCTAAGAGGGCTTCTCCACCAGCATCGATGAGTTGGTTCAGGTGAATCTTGACACTGAGATAGACACAATAAAAATAGTGATTAGTATAACCATGCATGTAGAGGAACAAAAGAAGTATGTGGATGTCCTGAATAAACATTGTGATGTATTTTCTTGGAGATATGATGAGATTCTAGGACATGAAACTTAGGCATCCATTCATCATCTTGGCCTCCCATTGAGTCATAACGGGTTCAAGCAGCCTCCCAGGAAGATGAACCCCTCTCATGGTTCTATGGTCAAGGCCAAAGTTAATAATATCATCAAATACAACATCATTAAGGAGATTCAATACCCTAGATGGTTAGATAACATCATTCCAACCAATAAAAAGAATGAAAAAATCAGAGTCCGTATCGACTTCCAAGATCTCAATCACTACTTTATAAAGGATGATTTTCCCTTTCCTATGATAGATCTACTGATTGATGCCACCACTAGGTTCCAGGCTCACTCCTTAATGGATGGATATTCTGGATACAATCAGATCTGAATGAACACAAAATATGAAGAGTCCACCACCTTCATAGCACCACATGTTCGTCAAGGATCAAGTGATTGTATATTTTCTGGCTGCCCATTGGGCCCCCATAGAGTAGTCCTAGAATCTTGATTTCACAAACAAGGACATACTATTAGAAGTCCATGCTATGCTATGTTAGAATATTCATTTTTATGGCACCTCACAGATCCCAATTGGCATGAGGATTAATGATCTCAAGATTAAGAGAGTATGCATGGGGATTGTTTTCATCACACCTACACATGTTGTCCTTCTATATTCATTCTTACTATAATAAGGATACACCAATAATGAGGAAGAGTATTAGAATATTATTACTAGTATCGATCTAGATCTCAAGATTTATTTTCCCCACATTCATGTGAATGGAGAGTCTGAGTTATTTATCAAGCCGATTAGTGGTGATTATACCATCAGTAAGCGATAGATCGTGCCATTGTTGGAGCATACGCTCTAATAGATGTCCTAGTTCCCTTCTCATCCATAGGTGACTCATGTTACTCATTCGTAGAATGGTCGAGTTGATGTGATGTCCAGTATATCCCTATCCCTTATAGAGCTAGACAGGGATAATATTTTCATCCATGTAGTGCACCAAAGGGTCATCTCTCCTATCACTATAGGTGATGATGACAACTAGTAGATAAACCACCTGGATGTTTGTGCATCAATATTAGAACCTATAGATCATACCTCCACAAAATAAATATCTTATTTGACCACTCGTTTCATCGAGTATATCCATCACAACACTATACCATCAGATCAAGCCGAACGTGAGAGAATCCATCTGTGTATAGAATAGTTCTACCTCTAGAGTGCACCCAACCTTAAGAAGACTCTCTTAAGATGCGGGTTTGATGGAATTATCCTCAAATGTATCCAAGTATTTAATATTCCCCATATTATACAAGAAGTTAATACTGAGTCTTATGGTGCTCATCAGGCAGGGTTGAAGCTCTCTCACTAGATTTTAAGGTTGGGCTACTTATGACCCGACACGGTCCATGATTGTATCAAGTTTTCCAAGAGGTTCCACACATGCTATATCCATGACAACTTCATGAATATACCACCAGAGCCTCTCCATTATACCAAGTACTCTTGGACATTTTCAGTCTAGAGACTTCATGTCATGAGACTATATCCACCAACAACAGCTCTCCAATGCAGGTTCATTCTAACCGAAACTAATTTCTTTTCCAAGTGGGTAGAAGTGATTCCACTCAAGGAAATTAAGGACCTATCTATTGTTGAGTTCATGAGATCCATCATCATCCATTGATTCAAAGTCCCTCACACTATTTTCATCAACAATGAATGTAACACCCCAAGCTTCCACGGTACGTTTCCCTTCGAATAATGCAATAGCGTGTGTTGTACGCAACCTCGAGCTCTAACACACACCACAACTAATTAAACTAGCCGTTGTGAATAGTAATACCTACTTTTTGAAATTTTATAAATTTTATTTATAAAAATTGACTTCATTTTTGGATTCGGAATATCGAAATTAGCCTATGTTGAATTTTTGGTATTTTTCTGAGAACTTCTAATTTTTTATGAATAGTGAAAAATACTTAAAAACAACTTTTTAAATAAAAATAATTTATAGTGATAAATTATACTATTTAGTGGTTTTAAAGTATAATTAGAATATATTTTTACCATTTTATCCAATGGTGGTCATTAGAATTAATTTGACATTGAAATTGGACATAAACAATTGCCAATCTTTTGATATAAATTGTTTCTTAGAAACACGCTATTTTTTTGTAACAGCGGGAATTAATTATAAAATTAATTAATGCAACTTATATTTTTGGAATTCTGTAAAATAGACATCATTTTTGAATTCAGAATATCAATTATAACTTAGGGTGAAATTTTGGCATTGTTCTGAAAAACTTCAATTTTTGATGAATAGTGAAACCACTAAGTGGTAGTTAAATAACAGATTTTTCTTTTAAATGAAATATTACCACTTCTGTGTTTTGATTTTCAAAAATCCGACATACACGGTTGTCATTAAGAAGTAAAATGTGGTTCAATGAGATTAAAATAATTTTTTGGTGAATAGTAACTTTTAAGTTCTTAATTGCGATTAGAGGTAATTAGTGTAGTTTAAGGTAAAAATAATATTTTAATAATATGAGATGAGATTGACACTTGTCCTACTCATATTGGATGAGTCATGGACGACCAAGACAACCCATGAGTCAACTTTGGGACCCCATGGAGCCACTTTAGTTGGAAAATTACATTAATATATATTTATTTAATGTTAAAATTAAATTGAGACAAACATGAGTTGTTTTACTAAAACAGTTTTTAAGTGGGGTTAAACAAGTCCAAATTTTGACTATAAATATTCATTAGAAAGATAAAAAGATTTCCTACATCATAGTATTTTTTTTATAATTTTTAGACATTAAATAAATTAAATTATTTATGACATATTTATGATGCAGCGATGACCTCATTATTTAACGATTTTAATAAAATGAAAAGATAATGTAAAATCCAAGGCTTACACTTGTCCAAAGACTATTGGATGGGTAGATTTCGAACACTTATCAACTTAGCCACGAATTATATAAGTGTGGGACCTTTATAATCCGAAAATCATTGTATAATAATGTAACATTTCAATCTTTCCAAAAGAGCCCCTCCTCTCCTCTTATAAAAGGCCCCCACCTCTACCACCTTATTCACACTTTCAAGCCTTTTGGTTCGGCCAACCTCTGCCCAAATACTCTCCCAACTTCTCTCTCTTCATCCTATAAGCTTTACTTTAGTCAGAAATCCATCCTAAGGAGTCCTTTTGATCAAATCAAAAGAAGAACCCGAAGAAGAGGTAACATTTTCATCGCCCTCTTTCAAGTTTCTTTCTTCTTCCACTCCCTCTTTGTTTATTATTTCAATTCGAAAATTATAACTCCAGTATATTCTATATACTGTGATGTTATTATAAATATGGAACAACCATATTCAGTATTCTACCCATCATTTGAATGACATGTCACCATACGTGCGTACGTACGGCTTACCGTCTCCACGTCGTGGTGTAATTGTTATTCAATATATTATTATTTAGATGGGTATAATAATGATATGTAATTCATGTAAATAATAAATATAACATGATAATGATTCTGTATATATGATATACTATCCAATTATATATTATTTTAATATCAAAATAATGATATTGTCGCTCGTGCGTACGTACGGACTACCGTCTCCACGAACGCGATGAGATTCATTCTCCGTCGTATCCATTCAAGTATAATTATCATTTCATGATTTAAAAATAATGTTTAAGGACATGATATCATTCTGGATATGAATAAGATACAACCTACCCATGAAAAACACGACTTACGTAACAAAACATATAAAAGAAAACGAGTAAGTTAACACCCGAAACAACGATAAATCTAAGATATTGTTAACAAAGCAATGTTAAAAGATCATATATGATATCATATGAATGTATATGATTCTTGTATAATTTAATAACAATTATTTCACCATTATACAGGAGGTTAAACTACCCCAACCAAGGAAAAGTACAAGGTAAAGGTTTACTTCACAACCTCTTCATTATCCAAGGTTGTTATTACGTAAATATCCACTTGGACCTCGTTATCATCCACATCCATGTTACTTAAAAATGTCTTTCAAAACATTTTTACTATTAAATAGAAAATGGGTTAAAGTAATTTATACCCTTATACGTTTTTGAAAGGAATCTTACCGTCATTTTCCAAACAATGTACTTTTTGACCTTTTTGACAAATTTAAGGTAAGAATGTTTTTTTAACTTATACGGCGGGTGCAGCTATTTTCCACCATTATAACTTCATCGAAGCTTCCCTTACAAGCTTATAAGAATATTTTCAAAGTAAATGTATTATTTTATAATTATGGGACTTTTAAATGATTTCAAAAAAGAGAGATATTTCTCTTAAATAGCTTTGATTTCATCCATGTCAACATCCTTTGATGGGTTTTAAGTTTAATTGAAATTGATTTATGATACAAAACTCCCATTGAACATTTTGTGAAATATTTGACTGTGGATGTGTTATTTTTATACCATCCATAGTTATGGAGAAATTGTTGACGTTTTGTATACTAGTTTTAATACGAATATTTATGTTATGTTTAAACCTAATCATATGAAGAATGTATTGGACTTAATAAGTGACGGGTGGAGCCCGCTATAGCTCCTCGATGCATCGGTAGGTCTCATGAGACAAATAGACGTGTTATTGGCCGAGGCGCTTTCCCAATTTGATTTATGGTTTTGGCCGAGGCCTTAATCATTTTAGACGTCTTGGCCGAGGCCTTGACAAAATGTTTCAGAATGTCCGGCATTATACATTCCCTCATTATGAAAGTGGTTATTGATATTTCATGTGATTATTCGTCTAGTAGAATATCCATGTGAGTAAGTAAGTGGTATTATTTGATTTTACTTTTGCCATATTATACTGAAGTTCAAGTTTAAAAAGGCTTTTGTTTAGTTATACATTGCCTTAATTGTTAGTTTTTATTTATGAAAGCTTCCGCAATATTGTTATCCTTACTGAGCATCTGAGCTCACCCCTTTCAATGTTTTAATATTTTCCAGGATGTGAAGAAGTATTTTATGAATGACCTGCAGGGATAGTTAGAAGAGGATATGAGTGTGGACTATGAAGACTTTGTTATTAGTTTTCCACTTTATGATGTAATGTAACATTTATGAATGTATCTAGTGTTTCCAAGGATACTAAACTAATCGGTCTTTCGAGACATGATCTTTTGTGATCATGCCAATGTTACGAAGTAATGCACCAACTCTGGGTAGCTGGGGTCGGGGTGTTACAGTTGGTATCAGAGGCAGTTTAGTACTAACCTTGGAAGCTAGATTTAGACAAACTCTGATTAGAGCACGTAGACCTAAGATGAACTTTGAGGATTAGTATAGAAGAACTTCCTGAAAATTTTGGTATTGTAGAGATTTTGTTAGTTTTCCAAGCAATACATCCCTGTATGGATACGAGCAGGTAGAGGCGGCTCTGGCACAGATGTACCTAGGGGTAAAACCCAAAAACACCGCTTTGAGATAGACTCGAACAGGAACTGGTGCACGACAACGATCCTTGCTGCACTCTTGGTTACGACACTCCCGGGGGATATGCTTAGGATAATTCCCATTTTATTTACAAACCACTATGAAGGGTTATGAGTATATAATTCCTCAAAGAAAACATTTTTATGATTATGGATTATATCCATAATTAGTTCAATTTATGTTAAGTGTTTTACAAGTATGGAATTATGTATTTTGATTCATAAACTAATCCAGTTTATGCCATTTTTTAGAAATGGCGCCTAGTGGAAGGAATGGAAACCGTATCAATGCACGCACTCTGTGTAGGGATTGCCCTCCTGCTCAAGATAATTATTGTGGATCTGGAGATACAACTGGTGCTGATCAGCTTCTCACCGTACTGGGACAACTCACGCAGGATATGAATAACAACCTTACTCGTATGGAGCACCCTGATACGCAACGTGGAGGATCAATGCTAGACCGTTTCATGAGGCAACAACCACCAACCTTCAATGGGAGTACAAATCCTATAGTAGCTGAGCAATGGATAAATTCCTTAGAGAAAATATTCCAAGCCTTGGGGAGTAGTGAAAGGGAGAAAGTTGTCATGACAGTTTACCGCCTCACTGGAGATGCCGATCAATGGTGGTCACTAATTCAAAACACAAAGGAAGATGATGAATTAACAAACATGGAGTGGCAGGAGTTCAAAGAGCTGTTCTTAGAAAAATACTTTCCTCGAGACCATCGATCGGATATGGAGAGGCAATTTCTGAGTCTGAGGCAGAAGGAGGATGAGAATGTCGCAAAGTATGAGGCTAACTTTACATGGTTAGCGAGGTATGTTGCAGATTACATACGTAACCCAAGAAGTAAGACTGATCGTTTCTTTGATGGGTTAAAACCATTTCTCTATCGAGCTTTAGTATCACAAACCTTCTCTTCATACGAAGGTATCGTCTCGTGCGCTATCAAGATGGAAAAGGAATTCTCTAAGTCTTATGACTTTAAATCAAAGCAAGATAAGAAGAGATCCACTGAAAAATCTGGGAAAGGAAATAAGGAAACAGGGAAGAATGGTAGAAATGAATTTCCACTTTGTGATAATTGTGGTAGGAAGCACCCTAGTGCCTGTCGAAAAGGAAAAGAAGTATGTTACAAGTGTAGTGAAAAAGGCCACCAAGCTCATGAATGCAAGGGAAAGAAAGCGACTGTCAACGTGGAATGCTATAATTGTAGAGAGAAGGGACATTATGCAAATGAATGTCCTAAGCTTCAGGGGAACTTACCTCAGAAGAGGCCAAGGGATCAGGGCCAGGCTTATGCTATCACTACTGCTGATGTGGAAGCTCCGAAAGACGTGGTGGCAGGTAATTTAATGGTTTCCTCAAGTTTAGCAAATGCATTATTTGATTCTGGATCATCGCATTGTTTCATATCTTCCCAGTTTGCTATGAAAATTAGATATTTCCAATTTGATTTAACAAGGGAGTTGTCGGTAAAAACCCCTAAGGGAAGTATTATTGCAACAAAGTTTTGTCGATTAGTTCCCATTAGAGCACCTAAATGTTCTTTACCTGCTGATCTCATGGTCATACCCATGATTGAATTTGATATAATCCTCGGTATGGATTGGCTTTCGGACCATGATGCAAAAATTTATTGTAAGAGGAAAGAGGTTACGATTCTTGATGATGATGATAAGGAACACCTTATCTTTATAGAAGAATCGTCGCCACATAATTCTTATCTAGATCCACCCCCAATAGCTCAACTAAATTCAATTATTGGGGAGGAAGAGAAATAAATTACTGAGGGTGAGGAAAGGAATATTCAAATAGAGTATGTACCTATTGTGAGAGAATATGTTGATGTGTTTCCGGAAGATTTACCTGGACATCCTCCAGAACGAGAAGTTGAGTTTTCCATTGATTTAATTCCTGGATCAAGGCCCATATCGAAGACCCCTTATAGAATGTCCACTGTGGAATTAGTTGAACTAAAGAAACAACTAGAGGAATTGAGTAATAAAGGATTTATTCACCCTAGTGTTTCCCCTTGGGGAGCCCCTGTTCTGTTTGTTAAGAAGAAAGATGGATCTATGAGGTTGTGCATCGACTATAGGGAGATCAATGCTATAACAATAAAGAACAAGTATCCCCTACCTCGCATTGATGATTTGTTTGACCAACTGCATGGAGCTCAATACTTTTCAAAGATTGACTTTCGGTCTGGATACCATCAGTTGTGTGTGAAGAAGGAAGACGTTCCAAAGACAGCATTCCAAACAGGGTATGGGCATTACGAGTTTACAGTAATGCCTTTTGGATTGACTAATGCACCCTATGTTTTCATGGATCTAATGAATAGAGTTTTCAAGGAATATCTTGATGACTTTGTAGTGGTATTTATTGATGATATCTTGGTATACTCCAAAAGCCATGAAGATCATGAAAATCACTTACGCATTATCCTGAAGACTCTTAGAAGACATGAATTATATGGGAAATTTAGCAAGTGTGAATTCTGGCTTCAGGAGATTTCTTTTCTTGGCCATATTGTCTCTAAGGATGGAATTTCCCTTGATCCTTCTAAAACCAAGGCAATCCAAGAATGGCCAGCACCGACAAGTATAACTGAGGTATGCAGTTTTATTGGTTTAGCAGGTTATTATCGACGTTTCGTCCAGAATTTTGCCAGATTGGCTAACCCATTGACAAAGCTCACACGTAAAGGGATTAAATTTGTCTGGACAAAAGAGTGTGAAGAATGTTTTGAAGAACTGAAGAGCAGATTAGTCAATGCCCCTGTATTGACTCTACCATCGGGGAATGATGGGTTTGTTATTTATAGTGATGCATCGAAGAAAGGACTTGGTTGTGTCCTTATGCAGAATGATAAGGTTATTGCCTATGCATCACGACAGCTAAAAATTCATGAGCAAAACTATCCTACTCATGATCTTGAGTTAGCAGCTGTGATCTTTGCTTTAAAGATATGGAGACATTACCTCTATGGTGAAAAATGTGAGATTTACACTGATCACAAGAGTTTGAAGTATATTTTCTCACAAAAAGAACTCAACATGAGGCAAAGGTGATGTCTTGAACTACTCAAGGATTATGATTGTACGATACATTACCACCCGGGGAAGGCAAACAAGGTGGCAGATGCTTTGAGTAGAAAAGACCATGGAGTTTTGAATGTGATGAGAATTGAAAGGGATCCAATTTTCATGGATCTAGTGAAGATGGACATGGGAATAACTAGGGAAGGTGAAACATCAATGCTTTTTCAAATGGTTGCCAAACCATCATTACTAGAAAGGATTAAGAGTTCTCAGACCAATGATGAAGAATTTCAGAAGAAGATTAAAGATGTGAATGATGGAAGATTGAGGGACTTTGTGTATAAGGATGGAATTTTGAAATTCGGTAAGAGACTTTGTGTTCCCGATATACCTGATCGAAAAAGGGAATTGCTGGATGATGCTCATAGTTCCAATTTCTCTATACACCCTGGGAGCACCAAAATGTATAGAGATTTGAAGGAACATTTTTGGTGGGACAATATGAAGAGGGATATTGCTGATTTTGTGTTGAGGTGTATGGTTTGTCAATAAGTGAAAGCTGGAAGACAACATCCTGGTGGAGTATTGCAACCTCTTCCCATACCTGAGTGGAAATGGGATAATATTACGATGGAATTTGTCATGGGACTACCAAAGACTCCTAGAAGGAATGATGCAATATGGGTCATTGTTGATCGTCTTACTAAGTCAGCACATTTTCTGGCTATACGGGAGGATCTACCACTTGAACGTCTAGAAAGATTATATATTAATGAAGTTGTAAGACTTCATGGAGTACCCCTATCGATTGTTTCTGATCGTGATCCTCGTTTTACTTCAAGATTTTGGAAAATTCTTCAAAAGGCCTTGGATACTGAACTTCGTTTGAGCACTGCCTATCACCCTCAAACAGATGGACAATCAGAACGGATTATTCAAACCTTAGAAGACATGTTGAGATCATGCTCTCTTGACTTTCAGGGTATGTGGGATCAATATTTACCACTGGTAGAATTTTCCTATAACAATAGCTTCCATTCAAGCATTCAGATGGCACCTTATGAAGCGTTATACGGAAAGAGATGTCGTACACCAACCTGTTGGGATGACGTTGGTGAAAGAAAACATGTGGGACCAGAATTGGTGGAAGAAACAATGGAAAAGGTGAAGGTAATCCAAAACCACATCAAATCAGCTCAAAATAGGCAGAAGAGCTATGCCGATAACAGAAGAAAGGTTTTGGAATTTCAGGTGGGAGATCATATTTTCCTAAAGGTATCTCCATGGAAGGGAGTTACACGTTTTGGTAAGAAGGGTAAGTTGAGTCCTAGGTACATCGGACCTTTCGAAATTCTAGATCATATTGGGGCTGTAGCTTATCGTTTGGCGATGCCGCCAAATCTCTCCAAAGTTCACGATGTTTTCCACATATCACTATTGAGAAAATACATGCCCGAACCAACACATGTACTTACCTACGAGGAATTAGAACTGGAACCCGATCTATCTTATTGCGAAGAGCCCATCAGGATTCTTGATGTGAGGGAGCAGGTGCTGAGAAACCGGACGACTCGTCTGGTAAAGGTTTTGTGGAGAAATCATAAAATGGAAGAGGCAACGTGGGAACCTGAGGAACTTATGATGAAGAACCACCCGAGTCTTTTTATGCAGTAATACCCTAGAAATTGCGAGGACGCAATTATTTGAAGGAGGGGAGAATGTAACACCCCAAGCTTCCACGGTACATTTCCCTTCGAATAATGCAATAGCGTGTGTTGTACGCAACCTCGAGTTCTAACACACACCACAACTAATTAAACTAGTTGTTGTGAATAGTAATACCGACTTTTTGAAATTTTATAAATTTTATTTATCAAAATGGACTTCATTTTTGGATTCGGAATATTGAAATTAGCCTATGTTGAATTTTTGGTATTTTTCTGAGAACTTCTAATTTTTTATGAATAATGAAAAATACATAGCAACAAATTTTTAAATCAAAATAATTTATAGTGATAAATTATACTATTTAGTGGTTTTAAAGTATAATTAGAATATATTTTTACCATTTTATCCAATGGTGGTCATTAGAATTAATTTGAAATTGAAATTGGACATAAACAATTGCCAATCTTTTGATATAAATTGTTTCTTAGAAACACGCTATTTTTTTGTAACAGCGGGAATTAATTATAAAATTAATTAATGAAACTTATATGTTTGTAATTCTGTAAAATAGACATCATTTTTGAATTCGTAATATCAATTATAGCTTAGGGTGAAATTTTGGCATTGTTCTGAAAAACTTCAATTTTTGATGAATAGTGAAACCACTAAGTGGTAGTTAAATAACAGATTTTTCGTTTAAATGAAATATTACCACTTCTGTGTTTTGATTTTCAAAAATCCGACATACATGGTTTTCATTAAGAAGTAAAATGTGGTTCAATGAGATTAAAATAATTTTTTGGTGAATAGTAACTTTTAAGTTCTTAATCGCGATTAGAGGTAATTAGTGTAGTTTAAGGTAAAAATAATGTTTTAATAATATGATATGAGCTTGAAACTTATCCTACTCATATTGGATGAGTCATGGCCGACCAAGAAAACCCATGGGTCAACTTGGGGACCCCATGGAGCCACTTTAGTTGGAAAATGACATTAATATATATTTATTTAATGTTAAAATTAAATTGAGACAAACATGAGTTGTTTTACTAAAACAATTTTTAAGTGGGGTTAAAAAAGTCAAAATTTTGACTATAAATATTAATTAGAAAGATAAAAAGATTTCCTACATCATAGTATTTTTTTTTATAATTTTTAGACATTAAATAAATTAAATTATTTATGACATAATTATGATGCAGCGATGACCTCATTATTTAACGATTTTAATAAAATGAAAAGATAATGTAAAATCCAAGGCTTACACTTGTCCAAAGACTATTGGATGGGTAGATTTCGAACCCTTATCAACTTAGCCACGAATTATATAAGTGTGGGACCTTTAGAATCCGAAAATCATTGTATAATAATGTAACATTTCAATCTTTCCAAAAGAGCCCCTCCTCTCCTCTTATAAAAGGCCCACACCTCTACCACCTTATTCACACTTTCAAGCCTTTTGGTTCGGCCAACCTCTGCTCAAATACTCTCCCAACTTCTCTCCCTTCATCCTAGAATCTTTACTTTAGTCAGAAAGCCATCCTAAGGAGTCCTTTTGATCAAATCAAAAGAAGAACCCGAAGAAGAGGTAACATTTTCATCGCCCTCTTTCAAGTTTCTTTCTTCTTCCACTCCCTCTTTGTTTATTATTTCAATTCTAAAATTATAAATCCAGTATCTTCTATATACTGTGATGTTATTATAAATATGGAGCAACCATATTCAGTATTCTACCCATCATTTGAATGACATGTCACCATACGTGCGTACGTACGGCTTACCGTCTCCACGTCGTGGTGTAATTGTTATTCAATATATTATTATTTAGATGGGTATAATAATGATATGTAATTCATGTAAATAATAAATATAACATGATAATGATTCTGTATATATGATATACTATCCAATTATATATTATTTTAATATCAAAATAATGATATTGTCGCTCGTGCGTACGTACGGACTACCGTCTCCACGAACGCGATGAGATTCATTCTCCGTCGTATCCATTCAAGTATAATTATCATTTGATGATTTAAAAATAATGTTTAAGGACATGATATCATTCTGGATATGAATAAGATACAACCTACCCATGAAAAACACGACTTACGTAACAAAACATATAAAAGAAAACGAGTAAGTTAACACCCGAAACAACGATAAATCTAAGATATTGTTAACAAAGAAATGTTAAAAGATCATATATGATATCATATGAATGTATATGATTCTTGTTTAATTTAATAACAATTATTTCACCATTATACAGGAGGTTAAACTACCCCAACCAAGGAAAAGTACAAGGTAAGGGTTTACTTCACAACCTCTTCAATATCCAAGGTTGTTATTACGTAAATATCCACTTGGACCTCGTTATCATCCACATCCATGTTACTTAAAAATGTCTTTCAAAACATTTTTACTATTAAATAGAAAATGGGTTAAAGTCATTTATACCCTTATACGTTTTTGAAAGGAATCTTACCGTCATTTTCCAAACAATGTACTTTTTGACCTTTTTGACAAATTTAAGGTAAGAATGTTTTTTTAACTTATATGGCGGGTGCGGCTATTTTCCGCCATTATAACTTTGTCGAAGCTTCCCTTACAAGCTTATAAGAATATTTTCAAATTAAATGTATTATTTTATAATTATGGTACTTTTAAATGATTTAAAAAAAAGAGAGATATTTCTCTTAAATTGCTTTGATTTCATCCATGTCAACATCCTTTGATGGGTTTTAAGTTTAATTGAAATTGATTTATGATACAAAACTCCCATTGAACATTTTGTGAAATATTTGACTGTGGATGTGTTATTTTTATACCATCCATAGTTATGGAGAAATTGTTGACGTTTCGTATGCCAGTTTTAATACGAATATTTATGTTATGTTTAAACCTAATCATATGAGGAATGTATTGGACTTAATAAGTGACGGGTGGAGCCCGCTATAGCTCCTCGATGCATCGGTAGGTCTCATGAGACAACTAGACGTGGAATTGGCCGAGGCCCTTTCCCAATTTGATTTATGGTTTTGGCCGAGGCCTTAATCATTTTAGATGTCTTGGCCGAGGCCTTGACAAAATGTTTCAGAATGTCCGGCATTATACATTCCCTCATTATGAAAGTGGTTATTGATATTTCATGTGATTATTCGTCTAGTAGAATATCCATGTGAGTAAGTAAGTGGCATTATTTGATTTTACTTTTGACATATTATACTGAAGTTAAAGTTTAAAAAGGCTTTTGTTTAGTTATACATTGCCTTAATTGTTAGTTTTTATTTATGAAAGCTTCCGCAATATTGTTATCCTTACTGAGCATCTGATCTCACCCCTTTCAATGTTTTAATATTTTCCAGGATGTGAAGAAGTATTTTATGAATGACCTGCAGGGATAGTCAGAAGAGGATATGAGTGTGGACTATGAAGACTTTGTTATTAGTTTTCCACTTTATGATGTAATGTAACATTTATGAATGTATCTAGTGTTTCCAAGGCTACTAAACTAATCGGTCTTTTGAGACTTGATCTTTTGTGATCATGACAATGTTACGAAGTAATGCACCGACTCTGGGTAGCTGGGGTCGGGGTGTTACAATGAAACTAACTTCTAAGAAGTTGAGCTGAAGAAGTTGTACACCAAGTAAAAAGAATGGTCCAACCGTACATCCCATTACAATGTGTAAGAAAATAGATAAATTGAGGCATTAAACAAAAAACCCTACAACATTTTGCGGAATATGGTAGGATGGAATAAGAAAAGTTGGTTAGACAAGATTCCCAATGCCCTCTGGGCTTACTAGATGACTAATGATAATTCCACCCAAGTGACTCCATATTACCTAGTGTACAAGATAGAGGATGTCCTACCCATATACATTCAATTTATAGTGATCAAAACTACTGTCTATGATTAGCAGATGTTAGAAAAAATAGCAAAAGTTTGTCTAGTCAAACTATAATCCCTCAATGAGAACAGGCTCTGTGACTTTCACAATTTAAAGAGGCACTAGAATAAGATAGAAAAAGCATTCAACAATAAGGTTTACCTTAGCTCTTTTTTCCAAGGTGAAATAGTATTGTCTCTCCGAACACCGATAATACTAGGTAGGAAGCCCCCAAAGTCAGAACACAAATGGAAAGGTCCATACATAATCTATAGGTATATCCCAATGATTCATACTCTTTGGTTACCATGGATGGGGAGAATATTAATCCTCCTACCAATGAAAAGTTCCTCAAGAAGTACTTCACATAAGGAGTACCACATCCTAGGAACATGACATTAAAATGGGAACCATATTCCAAAATATAAGACCTTAAACTAAGAGTTCAAGTCCAAGCATCACGAATCTAAAATGAATGCATCTCTAATCAGGAATATGTGGTGTGCCGATGGGCCTTTTTGGCCTCCATTTACATTAGGTTCATCACCTCACCATGATATGTATATCGTTATGAGAATCAAAACCAATTATCCAAATTATATGACCTTAAACTAAGAACCATACAATCCAAGATATATGAATTTAAATTACACAACGCTATCGTGATGTTCTCACCTGCGAGGTCATTTCCTTCATCACTATCTATTGAATATCCCATGTCCAAGAACTACGTATGTCTTAATTCTTTCTTTGGAAAGATATGTAGTGATACCCAGATCTCCATTCTCAATCCCAACCATAATGTTTCCTTATTTCACGTCAATTCATCTATCCTACTTGATTCATTCTTTGGAAAGACATGTAGTGACACCCTGATCTATATTCTTAGGCCCAACCATGATTTTTCCTTCTTTCACGTCGTTTCATCTATCCTTATTGTATGACTTTAAACTACATGGAATTTCTAGAACTACGTATGGATTGATTCTCATTCTTTTGGGATATGTAGGAATGCCCAATTTGTTTTTCCTTAGGCATAACTATAATTTAAACCTTTTGATCTCTTGGCCATAACTTTCATTGGGAATGTGTGGTATGGTGTGGGCCTCCTTGGCCACCATTCGCATCACATAATTGTTTTTCATTCTATATACATCCACTCTAGAATACCTTTTACCCCAATGTCCTAGTTTTATGATGATAAAATGTGTATAAATCAAAATCTTTATGACATGACATTAAACTGCATGTATTGGTCCTATAACATGACCTCATATTACAACATCATTTTCATGGCCACATGAATTTAAACAGTGCAACATTGTGGTGTTCCTTCCCAAGAGTAAATCACTTTTGGCACTGGTTATCTACTATGATGTCTGTCAATAACTACATATGAATTGATTACTATCTATATAGGATATGTAGTGATACCTAATTTTTACAATATGGTCTATCCACTTTCTCAGAAAAAACAAAAACAAACCAAACAAAAAACAAAAAATAAAAAAAATATAATACCCCCTTCCTACATATGTGTCAGACCCGCACAGGTAGATTTCTTCTCAAGAACGACATGTGCCTTGATTCCTATCCTCATAGGATACATAGTGATTCCCATATCATCAATCTCAGGTCCAACCACAACATTATCTCACCTTCACATTGGGTGACCTACATCCTTTGCACATGACATTAAATTGAATAGAATTTTAGAAATACATATATATTGATTTTCATCTTTATGGGATACATAGTGATGCCCTGAATCATTTTTTCCTTTAGCCCAGAAGCCCATTTACCCCTTTTTTTGCTCCCAGAATCCCCCCATGATAAAATTTGGTGCATTATCTGACCTCCTAGGTCTTCATTCACGAAAAATTCATCAATCCAACACACCACATACATATGTTTCAGGGGTCACCCCCACACCCTTTTCTAGGTCTAAACTCCTTGACCCCATTAAAAAAAACTACGAGCTTAGTCCAAGCATTATGACTTTAAACTGTATGCAGGTCTCTTCTTGGATGTGTTATGTGGTGATGGACCTTCTTGGACCTTATTCATATTGGGTTTATCATAATAACACACTATGCATACCAATTTGATATACCATCCACCATGGTACAAGCTCTAGGACATTAAACTTGTAGTTATTGTCTGAAATGACTCACATTAAGTTATGATCCTAACTTGATTAGGTCAAAGATGCCTCATGGTAAGTACAGATGTGTTAATTCCCTCGCTAAAGAGGATTTCCCCCATTTGTGTTGGTCTCTTACCACAATGTGCTTCAGAACTATGTATGAATTGATTCCAATATTTATGAGATATGTAGGGACACCCATACATTTCATCTTTGGACCTAGCTACAACCTCCTTCGAACCTTCATCCCCTTGGTCTCGTCGGTCAAAGCTCTATAACCTTAAACTATATGTGGTTAATCCTAATGTATCTATGTGGTATGTGGGCTCCTTTATTCCTTATTCACATCGAGTTTTATCTATTATGTTCCACATATTCACCCTCATAATGAACATTTCTCTTATATTCCATTAAAAATGAATTTAATATATTTTTCATAGTCCATGCCATATGAATTTAAACTTTTGGCACTATTTGGGTTTGATTCACACTCCATAATACTCAAATACCACACTTTGAGTCTTTTTAGGTTCAAATTTCCACCATATTTCACATCCATAAGTACCTCCTAATGGCGATGGTGTCATTTTGTCTCACCTATAGTATTGGACTAATTCCCTAATGGATGTTTGGCATAAAATAGAGGATCCTGTGTTTTAAACTTGTTCAACAGTTTATCCCAAATTTTCTATCCCCATTCTTGATTTGTATGGTAATAGTCCCTTTGTTTGGAACATGGTCAATATTCATCCCATAACTATCGTCCACCTCTTCATCCATACCTTAAAACCTCAACTTACCTTCCTTCAATGATCTTGTATCATATAGGGATTCCACTATTGGTGTGACCCCTAATTCACAATCTCATATGTTAGGTAAACCCCCTATACCATTCATTATTTTCCACACTGAGCATGGATTATGTGGGATTAGGAATTTTCGTTAGGGTGGATACTGATGTGGTCAAGTCACACAAGGTATAATCGGTCCAAACTCTATGACCTTAAACTAAGATCCCCGTAGGGAAAGTGTAGTGTGTTGGGTTTTTCACTCTACTATGCCACACATACCTACTTTTGGGAAGCGTCCTTCCCACTTGTTTCCCAATATTTGTGTAGTACATAGGCCCCTTTTGGATCATCCATGTTAGTTTTATTTCCTCCATGCCACATAGATTCTATAGTAATAGACATTTCTATAGTCCATGCAACATGACTTTAAATTGTTGGATAAGGTACAGGTAGTATGACCTTAAACTATGTGCAAACAAACCAGTTCTATGAAGTTAAACTATGGGATTCATCCTCATCACATTAAGTTAAACTGTACCATACATCTCCCTCACGTATGACACTAAACTGCATGTCTATCATCCTTATTTTCAGGATGTAAAACTATGAAACATCCTAGGACCTCACATGATAGGTCCTCTCCCAATGCTATTCATTCACCACATTGTTCACTTTTTTCTGCCATCATTCAGCATCCAAGATGACACTTCCTTGTGAGACAAGTTTGATCTTTTTCCAAAACAATATGCTTACAGTAGTGCATTCTAATCCATGGTGGCATAATTTCAAGAGTGTTGGAATCTATTTTAATATTCCATCACTCCATTCCCATGAATTCCTTATGCCTCATTTGGATCCTCATCCTTTTCCATGTCTGAATGGACCCCCTAAAAAAATGATGTCTAGACAAGGCTCACCTATAGTATTGGGCTGAAATTCCTGTGGAATTTGGAATATAATTCAAGATATGTCTCATGTTTCGAACATGGTCAGTGATCGAACCTTTTTTGTTTGTCCCCATTCTTGGCTAAGCGATAGGGATACTGTGTTTTGAACATGTTCAACAGTTTTCCTATCTCATGATTCCTCTTCTATTTCATTCTATATTTTGGGTATTGAGATTCACATTTTCCATTCCTATTTGTTCGGATAGATTCCAACGCCCTTGGCATTATCCCATTTGTGCACTAGAGCATGCCGGGAAAGAAAAATTGTCTATTCTAAGAGTCTTATTCTCTAGTCACAACCTCTCTTAGCCCAAACACTTTGGGTGGTCATACAATATTAGTAGAACCTAAGATTTCAAAGGTTATCTAACACTATCATGAAAAGTTAATGATTATGTGGTCATTCCTTGTTTCTCACACCGGGCATGACCCACGTGATCTTAGGGATTGGTCATTAGTTGTCTCACAAGCATGACTGAAGTGAGATAATTAAAAATAAGACAATGCAAAGTGTCTATGCACACAAAGTTTAAAATGAAAAATAGTTACAGTAGAGTTCTTCCACATACTAGAGACTCTCATGATTAACTCTTACAGAATTCCCCCTATAGCTGTACTCCAATGATTGAGTACATCAACTCGGCCAGTCTTTGGTGTGTGACCCCCAAAATTTGTTTCCTCCTCCTAAGATCAAATTCCTCATCGTTAACCACTGGATGAAGCTCATCATCTATTATCTATGCCTGAGTCCACTCAGCCTGAAGATCAGAAATCTAGGTGGTCACCTGCTTCATTTGATTATTAGCCTCTTCCAGTTGAGCCCTCAAGTTGTTTATGATTTTTGACTGAGTTATAAGGAAATCAGTGTTCATGCTTGCTTGCTCATCTAGGTGTTGAATCTACTGAGTGAATTCTAAAAGTTTGCATATGCTATCGGACTTCTCCTAGAACTATGCATCTCCTAGATGATGGATTCCCTACCACATCTTTTTAGAAAGGCAATCCAAAACCAACACATGAAGGCCTCAAGTATCTTCCCCTCTGACACATAGATTGAATAACTAATAACGAAGAGACATCATCCGAATCATTTAATATTTCTCTAGAGTCTCGAAGAATTTTTTAATGCATCTCCATTCCCTACACCGAATGATGTGATTTTCTTCGGCCAAATCAGGGTTAGAATCATCTAGCCCCTTAGGGTTAGTGGGATCATACCTCAGGAAGGAAGTGATAAGTTTAATAGTAGTATATTACTTTGGTATTCTCTATAATGGGTTGAGATCTATATAATGGGGATGAACATTCTCATTTGTTTCATCTCCGAAAGCCTCAACCCTACGAGCCTCGAGTTCCGTCCCTCCAGTAGCATTACTCATAATTACAACTGTCAATTTATCCAAAACCACCAAGAACAGGTTGATTTGGATGAACATATCCTTATGTATAGGAGAATCTATTAGAAGGGATCCTATAGATTTCCCAACCCTGTCCACTTAGTGGGTTCATAGTCTTTCAAGCACTGCATGGAATAAACCACCTCAGTTATTTTGTTTAGTCGATGATAAGTATGGATTTGTGAGATCAAATACTTATAGGAGATGAGTGAAACTAGGTAAAGATATTGGTTCGTTGTAGGGAATTCATCTATAGGGAACCCTCACCACTTGGTATTTCATTAATTGGAACCATCCATCATTGCGTCTTTTGAGCGGGAGCTACACAAGACATGTACACATTGATGCTAAAGCTATGTGGAAGCCTGATTATGATCAGATAGTTCAAGAAGTTATATTACCTTGTAGAGGAGAGATTTTGATGATAAATTGTCTCGTACATACTGATTTATTAGGCGTAATTATAGGAAAATTAGGATAGGTTCCCCCATAAACAATGGGAAGGACCTGGGGTTTTGAGCTTTGAACCTTGATCTCCTCAGTTGAACCACCACTAGACGCCTCAGCTACGACCAACTCACTACCCCATTAGTCGTGAGTGGAGGCCTTGGATCATTCTCCCCCACATCCACCAAAACATTTTCACCATCCGAAGTGGGGAATATTTTCTATAAATCATGTTTCTACTATTCAATATAAGTTTTGTTTTGCATATCTTTGTGTTGAAAGAGTAAATAAAGGGGAAACATGAGTAATTTGATCTTACAAAGAGATAGTCAATGAACTCTTCTTCAGAGACAGTGACCTCACTACTCTCCTGAGGACTCCCCGGATGAACATATGCCCCCCCGTGACTCCTCATCACCAGAGCCTTCTTCTTATCCTTTTCTTTATTATTATTATTATTATTATTATTATTATTATTATTATTCTCCCTCCTTTTCTTCTTCTCCTTATTCCCCTTCCACCTCCTATTCTTCTTTTACGACATCATTATCATATTTAGGTGGTGTTTCTTATGTAAATTAATCTTGGAAGAGAATTACTTTAACCAGGAATTCAGTTCTTCACACTTCCCCATATGGCATGAATATATGTCCATGAATATTAAGTATGCATGCTGCTAATGGAAGCTCACATTGTATGCCAACCAAATGTGTCTGACTTATGGAAATTTGAGCCCATACAACTTCAACCTCTACCATAGGTATTTGGATGACATCAATTGTCACAATTTTATCCAGGAAGACCAAAGGTCTAGGAAGAAGGTGTCAGCAATTGGTTGTAAAAAGTACCTCATCTTCTTTTGAGGTGCCTCCTTGGATATCCCTCAAGGCCATTTTGGGACCACTCTTCCTTAGAAGGTGGGGGTACGACTGCACCTTGTGATGTCCCTACCACCATGGTTCTAGATTATGCCACCCAAGATTCATGACCTACCCCTTGGGTTGCCCCTTGGATGGAATCCTTCCAGCTTTCACACCATTCTAGATCCATGATCGCTGCATTCATCATCCTGATGCATCTTCTAAAGATTGACTCCAGATATTCTACCACCCAATTTCTAGCATATTCCACTGATAGGATAGTATCAAAATCTTGGGGTGGCAACATGATTGTTTTTCCAAATGAAATAGTCCTCATCATGCACCACATTAGGTGGAGGATGTAGGGGTGTGGTTCTTCATGATACTTTTTATACAGTTTCTTCTCCACCTATTGAAGGCATTTGAACTTCTTGGGGAAGCGAGACAACACATATGATTCACATAGGAACTTACCATCAATCATGTCCACTAGTACACCACTCCTGAAGCTATGTAAGTATTCTCTCTATTTCCATGAACCTCATAGGTCATCCACCATCTGACCAAATAGAGTGTTGGATGGATGGAAATTGATATTTTCATTGTTTTCGATATAAAGTATGATTTCATCATGACAGAGGGTCAGTAGAAAACCCCATAAATGTTTAGTATCAATGGTTGTAGACCGGAACTTGGAAGACAAATATCATTCAAGAAATTGTATCCACCAAAATGAGATTCAATCCAACCATGTAAGATCTGGAATGTCCCACATATTCTCCTAGGCATGTTTCCCCTTGAGAAGCATATCAAAATGATGTAAATACTTTCCAAGACAAGCAATACCATATTTACCTTATTTTGAGATTCCATGATCTCTTCCATCACTAAGGTCCCTAGGCAGACCCCTATTATCATGTCCCTCACTGGTAATAGCCACCCACTTAGGAAGGGAGTGAGAAAGGTGGCTTACCGAATCAAAGCGTACCATATTTTATCCATGATGTACCCCTACGTTTGATATTTTCCAACCTCTAGGGTCACCTAGTATGATCCCACCATTCCTATTTGTGACACATTCAAACATTGAATCCATCATCTCGACATCCATACCCTCTCATCCTTCTTAAATAATAGTTTGAACTACATCGAAAATGGTATTTACTTCAATATTTACTTGATCTTCAGATTATACTTTTCCACCTCCATAGATTCCATGTTAAGACCGGTGTCTATTCCTAATCTTCTTAGGTATTCATTGGTGAGAGGAACTCATCATATTAGAATCCACCTAGAGAAATTTCTCTGATATAATGAATCTCCCACAAGATGATGTCATCCTCCCCATTGTGTAGGTGGAATTTTTTTTGTACAGAGAGACAATCAACTGAGAATATCCAACACCATATCCTAATGATGGTAGATGTGGAACTACGATGTCCATACAGCCTCATACAACTCAATGTTACACATCTCTTCTCCAAACTCCTCGCATGTGTAGCGTACCCAATACTCCCATTCCCATTCACTTATGAAGTTTACCACAGACCTCAGGTTCCAGTATTTCTTCCAGCCCAAAATTTCATCCCTTATACTGCTTTGGAAGGTGCTCGCATAGTGGGAGGAGTGATCCTCTACCTCCAACTTGTCTCATGTGATTACCTTGGTCTTAGAATTCAAGAGATAAATGTCCATTTCCCAATGATATCTAGTAGTGTGGCCATGAAAATTGATGTTGTATCACTAATGACTATCTTCACACATTAACCATGATCGCGATGAATCAGTTTGGAATCCTAGGATGGGTACTTCATCTAGTATGTTGAAATTAAACAATGGTAGGCTTTCACTCAAGAGGTAATTGTTCTAAAACTATATAAGCATGCCCAATAGTGTCTGATTATCTGATATGACCCTACTAGCCTGAAGTATCTAAGGATTACTGATCATATCTTCTATTATCAAATCTTTGGAAGCCTCCATCTCAGCAGTGTCTTATTGACTATCCATATTGGTTGAGTTCAGAATGCCAAAGAGTGAAGCATGAAAGTTAAGGGTAGTGCATGAAAAAGGAATATGTGCACATAAGAGTAGTCAATGGTCATGAAATAGGTTGAATTTTTTGAAAAGTATGGAGTGAGAAAGAGCAGAGGTTACATGTAAATTGGTTCTTGAAATTTGGTTTTCACTTGGAATGAAATGACTTGTGTGCACCAGAGCGGTCTCCTATCATACAAAAATTAATGGTACTATGCATAGAGTTCCCCCATCATATTTATCGGTGCACAATAAGAACTATGTTCATGCACAAAGGGACTTCGTCACTATATTCCATGTTTCTCTTATAACTTCATGGATGCATCCCTCTTTTCAGTGTTTCCCTCACAACTAGAACTTCTTGTCCCTTTTTGCTCATATTTAGAGGGGGGGGGGATTTGTTGGTGCTGAATTCCATATAGAACCACAAAGACCATATTTGGGTAAAATATAGATACCCTTAGACTTAGTGGAATGTTTTTAGATGCCTAAGGATGGAGCACGAAAGTTACAAGGTGTGTGTGTAAGATCGAATTCCACACACAAGGCTCTTTCATGCCCAATGAGACGTCAAATGAGTCCTTTACACACATGCGGCCATAGTTCCCTAAACACCTAGTTTCATGGAAAAAATTTTTCATGACTAAAAATCTTACATGTTCCACTAAAGTTTTTCTCTATATATTGAAGGGAACCCCTCCTTCTTCAGGGTGATCATCTGGAAGTTGAACCACCATTCTTCTGCATGTAAGAATCTTCCGAAACATCATGATAGATATGGAGCCCTCAATCTACAATATCTTGCATTATAGGTTCCCAAAGCGTCCACTTATGTGTGGTACCACATTGGTTTGACCCTCTTTAGTTTCTTTAATCCTAAGGAAATTGCTCACAAAAGAACCGTCTTGTATGTAAGGCATGCCCTTATGCACACCACCATCTTTCACTCAGCCCTTGATTTTGTGCGCAGAGCTCTAATATTGTGTGCACACCTTCCTTGAAGCTCCATTGGATTCCTTTACTCCAAATCACTATGTTTGAGAACCTCTTGTATGTAGCTTCCATGCCATGTGCACACCTCATCAATGCAACCCTCCAGGATTTCATGTAGTGATTTCTTGGTCCCTCATGAGGAAACCCCTATTTAATTTTCCTACCTCTTAATTTTCAACATAGGTATTATATTGGGTTTTTCTTTTCATCATAGATATGTAAACATGGACCCCTTGATTGACCACTCCACTACACCATTTCACTCTAGCATTGCTGATCCCTTCCCTTCCCTAAGGGTTGATGTGCATCAATTATGTAAGCCCAATGGGTAAGGTGTGAGTCCCCTCCATTCGTACTATAGGACGTAAAACTACCTAACACCATCATCCTCATCACATGACATTAAATTATAGCCTCACCCCATGAAATGCACATGGGGTGACCTACCATAGGCATTTTACATGCCCACTCATCTCCATGGGTGTGATATCCTCCTCAAATAGAATGAGATCCTCATCAAAAAACTTCTACATGTAAGACCCATACCATCTCTCAATGATGCATCTCTCACGATCTGACAGTTAGGTCTACCGCTTCCTCTTGTTTCTCACACCGAGAATGACTCATGTGGGCTTAGAGTTTTGTAGTGAGTATAACATCCACCTCCACCATGGCCATCCATCCTGGAGTAATCCCCAATCTCCACTACCATGGGGCTCTTCCACATGTAATCCCCACATTATATTGTTGAACTATGTGGACTTTGATTCCTAGATAACTGGGATATATAGGAAGCCTCCCCCAGGTTCAATCCCACCATCCTCATCCATCCTAATATTTCTTGGGACACATCCCAAGAAGGTCACACCCCTCACCTAGGAGACGTTATCTCCTCCAAGCCCACCAAGAAACTTCCATGCATAAGCCCCAACCATGAAATATCTTCATATGGGCCACCCCCTTAGGTATAAGCTCCAATTACCCCATTAGAACTACATGAACTTTGATTCTCGACAACCTGAGATTTGTAGAAAAACTCCTTGAAGTTTAAGCCCAACATACCCAACACACCCTTCCATTCCGTCCATTTCATTCACTCCATCCATAATCCATCTTGATTTTATCGAGGCCACCACATCTCGATGAGGTCATGCCATCTATTCATGAAGATCTTTTGTGTAATCCATACACAATCCAACCAAGAGTAACCCTCTTGTGAAGGAATCTCCCATGCATAAGTCCCACATCATCCATCGAACTACAAGGGTTTTGATACCTATATTCTAAATAGGGTACATAGGAGACCTCCTTGAGGTTCAATACTGGCCAATGGTAAACTTTGGTGCCTCCCTCATAGGGAAATAACCCATCACGGTGTGGAATCTTCCTTTCATGGGGAAAACCACCCAAGGTCTGCTCTCATAAGTAATTATGAAATATCCATCTAGTAAACCTTAGTGCATCTCTCCTAATGACGTACCCATTCATAGTGTGACACATTACCTTTATGGGACACACTGACCATGGTATACTCTCATGGGGTGTTCTGATCTATCCATCAGTAAATCTTTTAGGTGTTACCTCCTAGGGATTCATCTTCCTAATCCTCCCTCGAGAGCATTCTGATCAACCCACTCTGTCTCCGCAATACATTAAACTCATGACATATTACTTCTACCTTATGTTAAACATGGGATTCCTGATGAAAACCTTTGAAGAAATACCTCTATCAAAGGATACACCACAATCGATGTGTGATTCCTTAGGTTTCATGCCCATGATATTCCCACCTATGAGTAAGAATACAAGTGACCAATGTTCCCACATCCAGACATGCAAGCGATGACCAACGTGACTAATCTCCGAACCAAAGGTTGATACCCTATCAAGAACCCTTAGAATGTCTAGAAATAAGTAGTGTAATTAACTAGTGTCCATAAAGATATGGCATTTGGAATGAGTTTCAAAAACAATATATTAACATATAAGGGAGACCAGAACTAGGAGACAAATTCCGAGGAAGAATACATGGAATGAGGAACCAAAATCACATCATCCTGTTTTGATCAAGGAGAAAACATCACTAAGAAAGTGATGAAAGTCACCTGCCTTTGGAAATAGAGAATTTGGGGAAACAATGTGGGCCATTGGATGATAATATACATGATGTCTCCCCCAACAAAAGCATCAGAAACAACCACCTCACAAGTTAAATGGTATAGGATTTTCCTATGAATGAATGTATCCTCAATGGGTTCCCCATAGTCCCAAAAAGGGAAGATAACATTAATTAAGTGAAATTATATATATATATACTATTTATATTTTTCTCCATTCTATTATTATTTTTATCTTTTTAAAATATAAATTAATAAATTAATATCAATATATAATAAATTAATGCTATCACATCAAAGTACATATCGATGATTGTGACATGCTAATGGCCTTTCAATGACAACTTAGTGCCAATTTTACTACTAGATGGATGTATTTTAGGAGATATGTTTGATGTCTGAATATCCTCTATAAAAGGTATACATGTGAATGAAAGAATAATCAAATATGATGAAATTGTATTTGAATAAGTATGAAAGGTATATGATGAAGTGTACCGGGTGTCTTAGGTGTATAATGGGAATCATGTGATGTAGAGTGGGTTGTGTATATAAACCACTCCATATATGGAATACCTAGAAAAAAATATCAAAAAATATCTATCCCAAATAAATCTACAATTCCATTAAAAACAACTACATTTTAGGTATGTGATGAAGTGAAGGGGTAGAGTAAGAATCGTGTGATGAAGTGAGGTTCATGTTCATAAACCTATTTGATTGTGACATACCTACAAAAAATATCAAAAAAGAACTAACTCAATTAAATAATAAATTTAATTACAAATAATTACATTTATATTTATTCAATTAAACTATAAATAAAAAATAGTCCTCACATTTACTAATATTATAAAATAAATATGAAATTCCTATTATTGGTTATCCATATTGTTATCAGCATCCATTGTTAATATTACGTATTATCTTTCTTCTTATCCTTGTCCTTATTCACCCTCCCTCACCACACCAATATTTTTTATATCATTAGGGAAACCAATTCAGTCGGTTGTTGTTGATGGAGTTCACTATCATAAATTACTACAACATCATCATGCATATCATACTTGTTTCTCGATTTCATGTGGAAAAAAATCTCCACAATTAATCTAATATATCATCAACATAATATACCATTTTTTATTGGGAATCTAAAATATAAGGATTGTGTTCTTCACAATCACTAGTATTGATCAATTGAGAGAAGTTGAAAAGAGTAAATTGAAATGAATCTATTTTTAAACTACGATTTATATTAACCAATTTTTTTTCATAACACAACTAAAAATTTACCATGATAATTTAACATGATAATATCAACCAAATTTCAGTAGTAACCCTGATCAATAGTTGTAAATATAAAACTATTTTTTGTTTTTAAAATTTTCATGAGACCAATAGTATAAAACTTCATTCCACCAATATTGTCAGCATTCAATCCCCAAGTATGATTCAAAATACCTAGATCTAAATACTTTGAATCTTCAGATGATTTATCTTGATTATCAACATTCATTACCTATACAAGTTGATATAAAATATTTTTACTTAAATTTGAAAATTATCATCATATTCAATCCATGTATTAGATTCAAAACATAAACAAAGTAAGAACTTATAAATAATTTATTTGATAACCATTTTTTATATATTCCTCATTTATAGTTTGAATACATAGGAATATTTTCATTTGTGTTAATAATTATTTAATATATAGATCAATAATATTAGTATTGAGTACAATATATCTTTATGCTTGTCTTAACTATACATTTGTATATGAAAATGAGAATAATTTTCTAACATCTTAGCCTAAAGTTTTAACATTGATGTTTCACTATTTTTCTAAGAATGACTTGGATTATCATCAATAGGATCTACTCGATCCAATCATGTCTCTATCAGATCCAAATATCTTAAATAGAAGGTTAAGTTCTCTTTGAAAGGTAACCTTCAATAATAGAAAATTATGGTTGATATTTATTTTTCACATAACACTTCAAATGTCCAAGATACATAATATAATAAAATTAATAAATTAATAAATATAGTTTATAAGTACTTATAAGGGAAATTATATTTTATTAATGAGAATAAATTTAAAATTAAACACTTATCCATGAGATACATCCATCAATAATGTATGAACCCTCTAATATTAGCTTCATCGTACAAATACACAATCGAATGAATCATCATAGTTAAAAATGACAGGAGAAAGATCATATATAAATGAAATAATTTCTATAAAATTATTTAATTAAGTTTATTTAGTTTGATCAGGTTTATGGTCTTCTCATAAATCTATCTAATGAATATGAAAAACTTTATCTGAACTACAATTATTATTTTTGGTAACAAAATATGCATAAGTAAATGTTGAAACCAATATATTAATATATAAAATCCATTATTTTTCAGTCCATGTATTTTTTAATGATTAAAATCAATAAAGTTTTAAATATTACTTGAATATACATCAAGAAGATTCATTTATTTAATCCTTGAAAGAAAATTTATTTATTTATTTTTTATTGAAAAAATTGCTACTGGATACTTCCCATTAAAATTTTTGTATAGATATAAATTCATATTTAGTGTTTCTAAGTACTTAGAGTAATTTAAATGATATTTTAATTCCCCCTATTCATTAAGAAATGTAAAAAACATTATGAAACAGATTATTATCAATGTGCATAATGTCAATTTTATGATATAACAAACTAAATTCATAATACTGATGTTCAAAAATATGAAATTTTATTTAATTATTACATTATAGTAATATTTGATAGTTTTATAACTATATTATCACATTTATTTAGTTGAAACTGCTTTCTAAAATCTATATCAACATTTGATAATTGTGACATGATCTGTGATCTAGAAAATAATTTTGGTGGAATCCTCAAATTGAGTTTTCTATTAAAAGTTGACTTGTTATACTGAAATATATGACATGTATCAAGGAACTGAGGATGAAACATGAAAATACAATTTATTCTACGATTTGATCACTACGGCTCAAAATAAATGTTACAAACTAGACATGCCAAACCTTGTGTGTGATCTAACCCTAAAAATTTACTAATCGAGGAAATTCAGTGTTGTTCTATATTATGGATTCTTACATTATGAATATTTTGGTAGTAGATTCACCATATGTTTCTAAAACATCATTCCATATATCTTGTAATTATCAAATAAGAGGCTGGAGGTATATATCAATGCCATTTATTGGAATTTTCTTTCTAGGAATAATGATTTATATAGTGAATGAAGTTTTCATTATAAATATCAATGGAGGAAAACTATAAGGGATAAAAACAACCAAAAATATATTATAATTGATATTAAAGTCCCAACATGGTTAAATCCATTTGCTTTCAATCCTAATAGAACATTTCTAGGATCAGAATAGTAATGTGGATGTAATGAATAAAATGTCTTCCAACCTTTTAAATATCATGGATGTCTCATGAATTCATCATTTATATTATAAAACTCATGAAAATTCATATTTTTAGTGGTTTTTGATGAAATAAATAGCCTTATCAATCACTATTTTAACAAAAAGTAACATAAAACCTTCATAATATATTTCTTTTCCATTTATTTGTGGTAAATTTAGACTGAAATCATTATTTTTTGAGTTCCAATATAAGTAGATCATATTTTTCACTATTCTTTATTCAAATATTCTCCACAATGAAGAATAAAATAATTAAAAAATGTATGTATCTACCTATAGTTGATACCAAGATTGTTAATAGTCACATTCATCACATAAAATGATATAGGGATCTTATCTTAAAAATATATATCATGCAATAATTCCAATATCATAATAATTTATTTATCTCTAATTCCACATAGGCACTTTATGTAGTACAATTTTAGTAGTAATTTTTTTAATACATAGAATAACCTTCATATAATTCTTTATTTTTATCATTGACTGATTCATAAATGGAATTTGTTTGATAGTTAATTTTTCCATTGTATTAGTCTAAAAACCTTTATCTAGTTATATATTATCTTTTTTATCTAGTTATACTATAGTTATAAAATCATCCTTCATATTTGAAACATTAACATGTGGATCAACTGATGTGTTATTCTCTTGATGGTACTTACCTAATACACTGAAAACATCAGTTATCAAGGTCAAAAATTCATTTTCCACCATTAGAGAATTAACATGTTCATTATGATGTTTGATATAACCACTCCAAATTTATATAACATTTTATTATCTATTCCAAGTCCACTAAACATATCAAAGAGAAAATTGTTTCAATATCAAGTGTTCAAATACTTCATCTTTCTTTAACCATAATTTGAATTTACATTAAGGAAATTGATACTTTATTCTCCTATCCACAAATCGATTTAAATTTGTAAAATCTGAAAACATCTATAAACCCTTAACATACCAAGATGTGTTCCATGGTAATATAATCCATATTTTATCCATATATAATATATTTCTTACACTTTCACATTATAAATATATATACCTAAACATATAGATATAAAATGATACATTTTAATTAAAAAATTAAATCAATCATACTTTTTAATTATTATATTATAGATATTTTTATTGAAAACTTAAATCAAAATTTAAGGTAGAAATTTTAAACAAAAAATATAAAATTAAAAAATAATTCCAATTTGAAATAAAAATTAACAAACATTATTCTATGTATCTACTATAGAAAAATTAAAATTTATAAATAAATTTTTTATTTAAATTTATAATAAAAAAGGAGAACCAAACTATAATTATTCTTAAAATATAATAAGTTTTTTGAAAAATAAAAAATACCTAAGTGAAAAATTCCCCATGACACTAAATTTTATATAATATAAAAAATATTTACTCATTTTAGCACAATAAAAAATTAATATAAGTATTGAAATTATGAATTATAGAATACTTGAGATTTAAATTATAGAGTATAGAACATATCGATTTATAAATTGATAAAACATATCATTAATCAGTCAAGTGTTCATAATAAATTTAAAATATCCGCCAACATGAATTTATAAAAATTTAAATTTATTCTAGAGGTATTATCCTAATGATATTTTTAATTATAAATCAAAATTTATAGTAAAGATACCAATTTTATGTTATAGTCAATACTTGGGGGAATAAAACCACCTTTATGGGTCAAAGTAGTGGATAAAAGTGGGGTAGGGGTGGAAAAGTTATTTAAAGGTCAAGGGAGAGGGAAAAATGGGTTCTTAGTCTCTAAGGGGCCTGATGATTAATTTGTATGAGGAGTCTATTTTAGGAAGATGGGGACATTGGGGGATCAATAATAATGGGGCATAGTAACAATGAGGCTTGACAATGACATGGATTTGTTCTAGGGATTCAATGATTAAAGGGGTTGAGGAGTTAGGGTTAGGGATATGGGGATGAAAATGGATTATAAACACTAAGGTTCAATGATTTTGGGGGTTTGGTATGACAAGGGTTTGGATGAGGGATTCAAGGGGCTCGTGATAATGGGGGTTGAGGGAAACTGGTCAAGGGTGGCATGATTTTATTTTTTTAAAAACTTGTTGAGATAATTTTATTGAAAAATCCTACAAAATAATAACATATCATGATTTATTAGCAATTTTAAATAACACCACCCCTAAATAATATATCAGTGACACTTCTGAAAATCACTGCTAAATAATTAAATAATTATATTATAAAAATGTGTAATATTGGTTTTTAGAAACCATTGCTTGAACATGATTTTATTGTCCTGTACCAAACCTTAGAATAAGCTAGTGGGGACATGAGGTTAGATTCTATAGGACTTGGGTGTGAGTAGGTAAATATATGGGATGGTGAGATGTTCCACCTATTAAATTATCCATATTTACCATATTAGAGTTGTTATATTTGTGTATTGAGCATAGTAATTAGTTCACAATGGTATTCAACCTTTATGGTTTCAGTTGGAACATTATGAGGGTAGAGATATGGTGACACCAAGGTGTGAGATGATTGACCACCTTGAGTGTGGAGATGATCATAATCTATATGTAGAGGTCTTGAGGTAGACTAGGTATCTAAAATAGCTAATTGAGTTAAGTAAGTTTTTTAATGAGTATATAAGGGAGAATATAATATGGTTCATTTAGGGAATTAAACAAGGAAATAATAGAGTTAATAAATCTATGGCATATTCGATGAGGGAGTTTTAGACACAACTTCCTCTCTTTTTTCAGGGAGAGGGATGAACCAAATTAATTGAGTTTTGGATCGAGTTAATTTAAACTATCTTTGATCATATTAATATGACTTCATTTTAGTGGGTAAAGATTGTGATTCCTATAATTAGTGAACTAGAAAAAAATTGGTAGGATGTGTAGGTATATGTTGGTAGGCTTGAGTAGATGACATGGAAATAATTTGAGGCAAGGTTCTTTAAGAACTTCTTTCACGAGAAACTGAGGGTGGACTAAGACCATGAATCCATGTATTTAATGAAGTAGGAGACATTAGTCATATATAATTCTAGAATGTTAAGTGACATATTTCATTTTTCACTAAAACTGGAAAGATATGAGATTGCTAAGGTGAAACAATTTGAGTATGGTATTCAATATTCTATCAGGGTACATGTAAATATATAAATATTGAACTCATTTTTAAAGGGGTGAAATAATAATTTATTACAGAGTAGAACATGACCATTGGAAGTATACCTAGCTATAAAGTGGTTCCAGGTGAGGATAATGGTTGGGATTTAGGTAGCTAGAAGCAGGTGTATAAGGAAACCCATCAGGGTAGTTAGAGTAGGAGATCATCATTACCACCTTAGAGTGGGCCATCTTAGAGATATTATTGCAGTTCCCAAAATATCATATAGTTACTCTAGGGGGTGGGGTGAATTAATGTGACCATTATTACCAGATTATTCTATCTCTTTTATCCCCTTATAATATTTGATCCTCTATCTCAGTTAATATTTATGGAAATTGTTCTGTATTTATAGTATAAAACACAACATATAATTTAGTAAATAAATAGAATATTGAAACACATAGTATTTTTTTATAGGTTTCAACCCCAAATGTGTAAATATACTCTTTTTTGTGTTCGTGATGATTTTGAGACATAAATATTAACTATATTACTCAAGTGAATATATTAAAAGTGAAATGTGCAGCTTTAACTCTTTTTATATCAACATGAGAGGGGTAGATTATATTATTGAATACTATGAGGCTATTTATTAATTAAAATATAAGGGAATAACATATCCTTGACTCCTATATGATAGTAAATATCACTCTTCATATCTTTTATAAGATCACATTTGATATGAAACATATCAGGGGGGGGGTGAATAAGTGTGTGTGAAATATTACAAATGAAAAACTCCTTCTCATCTCTTGCCTATAAAATTATTCAGTTAATAGATCTCACTCACCTTCTCTCTACAATCCTTTAATTTACATTAATTCAATACAAATTATAAATAATCACAACATGGAACACCATTATTTGTTAATGAAGTTCACCTCTAATATGGATGGCTACTTCCCCAATACACGATGGTTCTTATCCCACTCACACATAACTTCTATTTTATGATCAATATAAATCTCAAATAAGGGTATATCATTATACCCAAAATCCTATCACCAATAAGGTAAAATGAAATAATAAACTTATAATTTTTAGAATCTAGAACCAACCAAGCCTCCCACCTCAAGTATAAGATTTGGATTTTATAACCTTGATGTGTGATCAGTAACAATGAAGTCCTGTGTCCTTCCTAGAAAAAATATATACGATCACCTCCCAAAATATGATGCAATACAAGTAGATTCCTCTAAGGATAAACTTCTATGTTTTTATTATTATATAAGGAATTATATGATTTAGTCTTTATGATATATAATTTACATAGGTTATAATTCTTAGTACTTCTTATTCGGCCTAAATAATAATTATAAGAATAAAGGGTTGTGTTTTTCTATTATTATTTTTATTTAACACATAAAGATAATCACCTTCTTAATAGCCATAGATGAGACCCCATAGACCCACACTACTGAATATAGTGCTGAAAATACATTTTTAAACACTATATTTGATATAAACTAATGAAAAGTAATAATACTTAAATCATTTTACATATCATCTCTTTATTTAAGCATTATATATAAAAAATAAATTTAAAAACCCTATAACCCAAAGGTTTAGTGTTTTTGGAGATTGTCTATATAAAAATATTATTTCACATTATTGATTCGACATCTCACACAAAAAATCTCTATTAATATTACATCTAAACATATTACTATATATAATTCCCTAGGTAAAAGGTAAACATTATAAGGGGTGATATCAAATACTTAGTAAGGAGAAAATATTATCAATGAGTCATAAAGGGTTAGATCATAAGCATGTAGGAAAAAATTAACATGAGATTGATATATGATTAAAAGGATAATAGAACCATTAGATCTATCCATAAATAATTATAGAAGAGTATATAACCAAAAATTATCAAACATATCCAATGGAATAATAGTTAGTAAACATGAGACATGAATCAAGATCCATGGAGAATAACATAGGTATATGTCATATACATGTGGAATAATCATAATAATAAGATACCATAAAATTTTTATTATAGATTAATTGAAATTATTCCCATTAATAGTCATATAAACATAGGTTAACCAGAATTATGTCCATTCATAGTCTTGTGAACATAGATTAACCACAATTATCTCCATGCACATTTTTTTTAAACATAACTAAACTAAAATTATATCCAAACACAAATTTATTACCTCATGAGATATAAAACTTTAAAAAATACATTATAGGGTTATATAAGTCCCCAAAAATCACATAACGATAATCTATATACATGTTCATAGCATAAATTCAATGATATATCATATCCTGAAGAAACCATAGAAAGAAAATGTGTTTGTAAAATTTTAAAATGTATCAAAGAAAAAATAAATCAAGAATTTTAAAAGATGTTAAAAAAATTCAATAACCAGAAGGTTTACTTAATAAGATAATTTATAGGGTGATTCATGAAATATAATTCTGTAGGAGATAGATCCTTTGTAGATAAAGAGGGAAAATGCAAGTGAAACCATAAAATGAGTTTCCTTGAAAAATATTTCTTAATATTGTTGTAAATTGATGAATTTATGATTCACTTTTAAAAGTTACTTTTATGAATAATTTTTCAAAAATTTGTTAGAAAAAAATATCAAACATGGATTCTTGAATAGAAATATAGGTTACGTCAACAAAAGTGGATTGTAAGATAAAATATAGGATTGTGAAAACAAATTACTTTTTAATAATTTAAATTATCTTTATTAAAACATACATCATTAAAAGATTAATAAGTATTAATTTTGAAAAATGGTAAAGAGAAATATGAAGATCATAATGATAATACACATTTTTATTTCAAAATAATAAATGAAATAATTTATGGAAATAAATAATATGGACATGGAGGAAAATAATTGTTAAAGAGGTTGAGAATTATTCTTAATAATGTTATACATTTATGAGGAAGAGATTCATCAAGGAAAACGATTTGAATTAATTTTTTTTATTATAATATATATAGAAGAGTTAATTTCATATTAAATATAAAATATAATGATATAGGGATCCTAGAAGCATGTATTTTATGAAGAAACCTTACAACTCAAATAAGGGAAATTGATTTCGAAAAATACCGTACCTTGGATTCATGCTTAGTTATATGCACTCTAAAATCCTATATCATAAAAATAAAAATATTAATAAATTATTTCAAAAAAATATTCACATCCCTTAGTATTTATAAAATTTAATTATAATCTCTCATTATATATTTATTAGTTAGTTATTGTTTATTTTCATCATCAGATATTTGTGATTTTGTTTTTTTCACACACATTTTATAATATGGATGTCGATCCTCATTATTTTATATCAAATTAATCATTAATAGATTATTTAAGGCACTATAATATATTTTTCAATTTTTTTTATCAATTTATAATTTCATTCCTTGAGAGTTTTAGCTATGATTCATGAGGATGAAATCAGTTAGAGCATGTTTATGTAATTTTTAACGACCAAAAGGTAGTATATAAATAACGTGTTAAATATTAATAGAATACATAATTTATTCTTATATAATCTTAATAATGTCATAAACACTATTTTTATTTATTAAATACATTCCTATAACAATCCATGTAAGGTTGTGATGAAAAATAAAATACGTCGTTCATGGAGGCTATATTATGCACATAACACAAGTAACATTTTAATTTCCCAAGGGATGGGAGGGAGACATATAATGGTTTTTCCATAAAAATAATAACATTTTAGTATACAAATTATACTTATATAATTATATAAATATTTTTAGGATTGTTTTTAAGTATAAATATAGGTAATAAAAAGTTTGGGAGTGGATAATACTCATGTTGAGGACTTGAATCTTCTCTTGAAGAACCATATGGAAATAGAGCAGTTGGGAACATTTATTGTTACTAGGGGATTCTTAAAAAAATAATAGGGATATAACTAAGGTAATATTGGTAGAGTTTTAATGGAAGTTTTATAGATAGGTGTATCTTGAAGTGGGTGTGAGTGAGATGGTTCTATAGGTGAAATTCGAGGGACATTTCCTTGGAAACTAAAGTTAGGTGAGGGGTAAAGATGGAATGTCATGGGAGTTATGGGAAGAAATTTTATCAATACTTGTATTTATTAATTTAATATAAAAAACGGTCCTTTATAAGATATATTTTCCATGTTCATTCAGAAAAATTTGAGTCTTGTAAGATTACCACCTTTTTACCCTTTAACATTGGTTAAATATTTATGATAGTAATTATATTTTTTAGGAAAAATATAAGATTAACCATATTAAATTTTTTTGATGTGATGAATCTAAATTTGGACTCAATTTAATCTAATTCAATTTATAAATATGATAATATTATATTTTTAATTAAATTATATGACATAGAGAAATTTCTTTTTCATAGAAGAGTGTAATTTTAAATATTAACTATTGTTCTTATTATTCCATATAAATTATAGTTAAATGAGTATTAATATATTATTAATATCCAAAATATATTTTATTAAAATAATCATTTAACCATAATATATTTATTTCAAAATAAAATAAAATTAAATTCACATAAAATTACATTTTGTTTATAAGAAATATTTTTAAGAATAAAATGATTTTATCCGTTATTGAACTACATTGATTGAATATATTTTTATTAAAAATTACCTTTATTAAAAAAAATTATAAATGAAAAAATGAATAAAAATAAACATGATATATGTATATATATGTACTTTATTAAATTGATAATTACATATTTACTTCAACCTAAAATCTATTGAAAAAACTTGTCATGATCTATGCATAATACCTAAGGATAATATTAGATTTTTTTGTAGTTTTGGGTGATGGTTTAGCTACAATGGATCTCATAACAAATTTCATGAGATTTAACTTATCTTAGAAATTATTTTTCACAAGTCTCACTTGTTTGAGTTAGGATTTGGCTTTGTCTAGCGAAAACCCTTATAGATCCATCTCCCTACCATTTTTGAAAAAACGAGTCTTGTAAAAAAAAATTATAACACTTGATATAATTTATAATATTTTTTGTATTTATTTCATAATATATTTTCTTTTATTTATACTGGGAAATTCAAAAACTATGTTACAAAAATATATTTTTTATTATAATGATGTTCATTTTCATTTCATGTTGCGTATAAAACAAGTTGTCATAAATTTATAGTATTATAATTTCTTTGGCGTTACACTATATCTTTCTAGATTTGAAACACAATATCTTCAATGAAAATAAAGGGTTGATTCTCTTTCATATTCTTTTACTAACAAAATATGCAAGATAGTAGCAACATTAGATCTATATCTTTCACCTTTTTCTTCACTTGATATATATTATATTACCCAAACCAGAACCACCAGGTCTAAGTCAAAATGCCACATGACCATATGCATGCCTCCCCATATGAAATAGGTTGCCGACTAGTAGTGAGGCCCAATAGGAACATCATGGGGAGACTATGACCTTAGCATCAGACAATCATTAGTTTATACTGTAGAAGTGGCAAAAATAGAATAAAAAACAAGGAATAAATAAATAAATAATTAGATTATCAACATTCAAATAAATTAAAAAATCATTAAATAACAATATGGAATGTCATTTACACAATCTAATACAATGTAAAGGATCCCAAAAGTAGTGGATCAGTATGAGAGATAGAAGTAACTAAGACAAAAAATAGCAGAAATCCAAGTTTTTAGTCCATCTTGAAACACCAACATCCCCTTATAAATCTTAATCATCTACCTACAATTGGTCCATTTATTTTCACCATATCCCTAGTTATAAAATCTATACACATACTGAGATCCCTAAGTAGGGTGTGACAATGAAACCCAATAGTATACCACAAACATCCTTAACATAAGTTCATAAGATATATTGGTGAATGCTATGAATGTAAATATAATGTATATAAGCAAAAGTTTATCACAAAAATTTAACATATGTGTTGGGTCCTTAGAGACATACTCCAGATGCTTCAGATCAATGTTGGAAGGAATTTTAACCATCCATGTTCGACAAATTTCCTCTCAATGGAATATTCTAAAAAACATGTTTCACACATCCCTCTCAAGGGATAATCTATGTACATCCCGACCAAATTTATGATACATACCTCTCAGGGAAATAGTTTATATGCATAAACCTTCATTATTAAAGGAACAAAACCTGAAATATAGTACATAAGATAAATGATCAAACATCACATCATATCAATAAAGAGTTATAGCCATAAAAAATACACATGTGGGAAAACATAAACCATAGGTCCCATAGGGCTACACAAGCACACCTCATATGATCAAAAACTAGACATAGGACTCACAGGCTATACCCACATGACAAAAAATCATTCCAAGAACCCATATAAATATGTGATAAATATAAGGACCACCTAATTTGGCTTCAATGAAATTCCAATAAAAAGGGTCACGGTCTTAGTCTAGTGACACCACTTCTAAACCTAGAACCATTCTAAATCAAAAAAATCAAGGTTATAGGATAATATTTTAGAATATTTAAATCCAACAGATAAGGGCCTACACCAACATACCTCTAAAGATCCAGTAATGATACTAGAATTGAGATTGATCAAAGGATGTGCCTCCGGCACTCTAGATTCAACAATTTTCTAGAAATGATCTAATAATTTATGATTAGATGATATAAGAATTCATAGATTGGGAAAAAAAATTCTAGATCTATGATTCATGTCAAGGAAAAAAATTATATCTAAAAGAAAACCAAATAATGGAGGTTTATGGATCACATACTTTAATTCATGATAATGAAAACCCTTGGATCCACTAGAGGTGAAGGAATTCCATAAGGGTTGTGAAGCCTCAAGGTTCGAGAGGGATTCATGTTGGAGGAAAAAAATATAATAGACCATGATTTTAAAGTATGTATATTCTTAAATAAATTCAATTCATTCGATAACTTATGTTTCACGCAACACCGAGCTTAAACAAACCGTGATATACTATTAAATGTTATTATTTTAACATGACTATTGGAATAGTAATGTGATCGTTAAGTATAGTAATATGACCATTAGAATAATAAACTACCTATAAAAGAATAAATAAAATTTAGGTATCCCATAAATGAAAATATGATATATTTATATCATGAAATAATTAAATAAATGTTTTAAAAATGATAAATTAAGTTTTGGTATTTTTGTGAAATGTAAATGTTTATTTACAATTTTATAATTAATATAATCATTTATAAGAAAAATATATTTCCGTAAAATAGATTTATAAATTAATAGTTTTTATTATAATTATAAGATAATTTTACAAGACCATAATTAATTTTTTAAGGTGTCGTATAATTGGTTATAATATTAAAATTAGTATTTTTCCAATAATTGATTATTTTAATTAAAAATTTATTTTCCCATATTTAAAAAATTATTTATTTAAAATGGATGTCTTTTTTGAAATATGCATGTAAAAAAATGGTTAGGGTGATTTTTTGGTATTTTTAAAAAATAGTTGAATTTATGGTGAATAGTGAAATATAGTAATTTATGGTATTTAATATTTTAAGCCAAAGACATGAATTTTTGAGTCATTGCTAATTTAAGTACCCAATAATTCAAACATACATGTACTAGATACTTTATTTAGTCATGGGAATCAACACTATTGATATTATTGATCCAAAATAATAACGAAATGAATAAAATAATTAAAAACACCCCTCTCCCCCTATAAATACCACCACTCACCACCCCTTCTCCACACACCTTCAAAGAATTGAATTTTCATGACCCGACCCATGTCGGGGCTCGATCTGTATGTAACCCAAGCCCACCTCTATAGGATGGGGGTGGTGACAAGCGCCAAAGGCACAACAAACTTGGGGAGACCTTTGGCTAAGAACCTGGGCCCTTTTTCATGACCCGACCCATGTTGGGGCTCAAGCCGCAACTACCCCAAGCCCACCCTCCTTAGGATAGGGTGTGGATAGAAGTTCCAAAGGCACAAAAAACTTGTTGAGGCCTTTTCCTAAAAACCTGTACATACACATGCAGCCCACTCAATGCCAAAATGAAGAGGGAAAAGAAAAAAAGATACAAAACAATTATAAAAAGGAAACCAAATGCGAATCAACATCTAAAAAGTACAAGTACAGAAATGTAAACTAAAAGGGAAAGGAGAAAAATATAGGCCCAAACAGATAAGTACCACAACCCGACAACAATTGGAGGAGTAAAATAGCTGAGAGAGTCCCGTTCCTTGATCCCAATCTATGACCACCACACAAGGTCCAATAACCCCATATCTCTAAGCTTCTATGATGTCACAATAAACCTATCTATCATCTGCAAGGGTACACCAAGTACGTGTAAGCCCAAGTAGGGGTGAGTATAAAAATACTTAGTAGGATTCCTTGAAATCTCCAGAGAGTAGAAAAATATGTACTAAAGAGGTTGAGCAGTGGATAAAACAAGGTATAGTAAAAGAAATGGAGCTCAACCCAAAAATAGAGTGAAGTAAACTCATCCAAAACACCAGGAGATAGAAATAAAGAGTAGATAAACTTCTCTTCAAGTCTTTACTACCTATAGTAGGAGAGTAGACTTGTCCAACCATGAGAATCTAGACAGGAAAAGCACGTGGCATACCCCGCACATCTTTGCCTCTCTTGGAAGGAGAGTAACCAAAACCCCAAGGAGTGGATAATGGAATATGATACATATATATGCTTAGTCAAGGAATCCCAAACACAAGAGTAACGTGATATCCATCTCAAATATCAACCCAAGAAAGTGAGTAGCCAATAGTCCCAAAAGTAACCACCATCGATGCCTAGCATCCCAAACATCTATTGTGAACAACAAGTCAAAGGGAGTCCATCACCACACCTTGATACTATCCACTTTGTGTGGCACTGTCTTATTCTCATGATTTTAGGTCACAACATAAGGACACATCTCAGTGGGGGAAAGCATCCCTCATTATTGATAGTCTAAAGCCACATCAAGCCAAGCCTCGTCATTGTACCACACAACCGAGTGATCACAAACTCATAGTAGAGGACCCACACCCTAGTGTCTCAGAGGGATTCCACTATGATAGTCGTCATATAGGACCCACACCTTGATGTGTCAGGGGGATTCCACTCTAGTTCATCGAGGACCCACTCCCTAGCATGTTAAGGGGATTCCATTTGGAACTGCCATCAGGGACCCACTGCCCAACCCAACAGGTGGGTATGCTCGGAACTGGTCTGGCCATCCCTGATGGATGGTACCTCTTAGAAAGAACTAAAGAACTACACTGGCCATCCCTACTAGATGGTACCTCTTAGGAAGAAATGAGGAACTCTGGCCATCCCTATTGGATGGTACCTCTCGGCAATCAATGAGGAACACTAGCTATCCCTACTGGATGGTACCTCTCAAAGAGAACCAAGGAACTCTGTCCATACCTACTAGATGGAACCTCTTAGAAAGCACCATGGCTTACTGGGCACCCCTGTTGGATGATACCTTTTTGGAAGATTTCTGCTGCAGTCATTGGGTGGTGCCCCAGATAGGCATAATTTATGGAACATCTTGCATCGTAACTTAGAGGCCACTATGGAGGGAACCATCATGTTCTATATATAAAAACACTCAGGATATACTACTCATGATCCAAAATCTGAGTGGAAAAGAAGAAGATATGTGAGATAGAAGAATTCATAGTGGTACACGATGCGTATGGGGCCCACATGTCGTGTGACCTCGCCTCATTGCCTGACTGTGTACCTACCCATTATTGGACACTAAACCATGATGAAGTACCCCTAGGCATTATAAGGTACTCCTAAAGTACATAGAACATTTAGTCAGAAAGACACTGAGTTCACAATGCTCATCTTTGATCAGGAGGGTCAAAAACATAATTTAGCAGACACACCTCCTCAAACGGCCCCAAAAAATTTGACCGCAAATCTTCATACATCTTCTCCACTCTCACAAGAGTCGTAGTTGACCCAAGCCATGGGTTCTATTCAAACACTTCATAAGGATATTACATCGATAATGCTTTCATGTTTCCACATTTAATGGGATCATAAACAAGGCTCTATAAGTCCAAATAGATCACATCATTACAATCCTTGCGAAAAAACACACAGGATCGACTATTTAATTGCACTAAACAAAACTACAGTGGAAAAGTCACGAGTTGCCACATTTCACTTGAAAAGCATCATGTGGGTCCCATGCCTCAGTCCTGAAACAAATTATATGGATCATTCCAACGAAATCCTCATGAAAAACACACGATATGGACTACTCATTTGTCCAAAATGGTTTAACCTATGAAAAAGTTACATTGCACCGCAACACCCATGAACCGAGCTTCATGGGACCCACACTTCATCTTCACTTTAAACACCCAATAGTAGTCTTGAAGAGTTCACCCAAAGAATATGATCATTCTACCAATGACGACATGCAAAACGAACATTCTGTTTAAAATATAGGTCTGATACAAGATCCTTGAATAATAATAATTAAATTATTATTGATAAATTTAGGAATCTCATGCACCCGAACCCCGAGACCAAGACTTCAAATTATTGAATTGGCCTAAAAAGATCTGTCTCAAAGAGAGGGACTCATGGAAATAGATGGTGCATTCTAGTTTTGGAGAAAAATGAATTTTAACCTTTAGAGACCGATTTGAATAGGTCAGACCCATTCTAGCCAGACCACTCCACTTGGGCCGACCTGCTTCAACCGGCCAGGCCCGCCGACCCATTTCCAAGCTAGCCCACCCATGACACACCAGTCTGCCTACCTGGGTGGCTCAATACCCTCACCTTGTATCCTCACCAGTGTACTGCGTCAACATAGCATGCCCTGCATTTCCTGATGCCTGTAGGCCTCGGTTTCCCCACCTGACCACGATGCCGACCTCCTCCATCCCAGTCGTGACACCACACTGCCAGTCCGGTTCTTTGTCATCCTACTACCTCACAACAAATCTGCCCTCTCGTACAATATCCACACTCACCAACCATACTAATATCTCCACCAAATCCATGCCCGACCGCACTACCACCTCATCTCAGCCACCATGGCCTGCTGCCGTTCGCCACCAACCGACCACTACGGGCAATGCCATGCCAGAACCACATTTCTTCTTTCTTCCGAATTCCATAACATCTACTTCGATAGCCTAATTTCAGATCTGAAAGTTGTTTCAGGATCCTTCGACTGTGCTCTTCATAGACCCAAGCATCACTCAACTATTTGATTGATATTTGACGTGTCCAATAATAAGTGTCAAAGAACCTGAATAATAAGAAAAGAACATGAATAAAAAATTATTTTCAATAAGGATTTGATTTCCATGTTAGTGCGTCCATCAGTGTTTGATAATAAAAAGTTGAATAAATGACCAATTAATAGATTTTAGATTTAAAACTTGAATTGTGACTCAAAAGTAGAAGAAATCCTACCTCGATTCAATATTTTGGCATTGGTGACATATTCACAATGCTCCCACTTCAATCCAACAAGGTTCCAATAGAGATCTCTCTTTTATTAGATGAATAACAGATCAAGAGGAGAGAGAGAAATAGATCTTATAGAGAGATAATGGAATTAACTATTAACCCTAATTCTAATCCCTTCGATTTATATTTATAGAAACTCTACTCGGCACAAAATCTGAAATTCCTACACATCCTATTTTTATGTCATGCATAAGAAAAACACCGCTTTCCAATATTAATGGCGGTATTAGATTTAAAATATTATTCCCCATTCAAAAGTAATTTGATTTGGAATTCAAGATAAAATAATTAAGTTTAATTAGTTTATTCACGATTTTCCCCTAGGTGAATTTTCTTATAGAAGTCCCACGCTGACAAAAGCTATGCCCCGCCTATGGTTAATGCCACGATTCAGACTCAACCATGCATTCAAATTTCTAATATGAGATACTATTTAAGAGCTATACCATTTCTGTCATGGTCATAGCATAAAAAAACGTAATATTTTTTTATAATTTATTCTGGGCACACCAAGCCTTAGAATTACATGATGTCTTACTGGGTAGATCTGGAAATATATGTAGAATTATTCCAATGTTTTGAAAGGAAAAAAGTGTATCTACATTATTCCATCCTTCAATATTTTCGTCCCTGAAAATAAAAACAAGGGAAAAAACTCAAGATACTGAGCTCAGACCTAGCTCTCCTGATCCCAGAAAAACCTGCACGTTTTCATGATACCACAATATGAAAATCGAAGGGATGGTCCATCCTCATACGTTTTTCTCATATCAATGATTTACATAGGAACATGCTTGTATCTACTCAACTGTGAAATGTGGGAGACATCATGCATCCACTCTAGCTATTGGGGGTAGGACACGGTAGTAGGAAGACTCTCCATCTCATTACACGGTCCTGGATATCCCAACAAAACATGGGGATATTTTGCCTCCCTAGAAAAACCTCTATAACTTGTGTCACGACTGGAACCACTGTTTGTACCTAGAATAGGGTCTCATGATTCCCTCCTTTAGAACATTCATATGGTTAAACCCCCAAGGATATCTGGTCACACAAGGTCTCATAGTTGATGAATCACAAACAAGACTCTCTTACATGCTTGAGAAGTGATGGATTCATCACTATCGAATAAAGAAAATTGTACCCACCTACTTTACCGGGGTTAGCTGCTAGGAAGTTAACTGCTCTAAAACTTCCTATACCATGTGATCCTGGAATTTACTATTAAGGTAATATGCTACAATGCTTCCCTTTCCCAAAGTATAGACTATCTCAAATTCATAGTCCTGTAGGAAGTTAAACAAATGTTTCAACCTCAGTTTCAAGTCTCTATGGGTGAATAGATACCTTGTTCTTAAGTGTCCTGAATTAACAAAAAAATATCTCCTAGAATGATAGAATATTTACATTCTCTGGGTGAATACTACCACTACCAGTATCAGATAGTGAGATACATCATTCTGTTCATGGGGTCTCCATCACCTCAACTTATACTTGATAACTGTAGTATCAAGACTTGTTGTTGAGAACACAAGGTACCGACGAACATGGAATGTGAGTAAACTAATCCAACAGAAATAAGATAAACATGAAAATCACGTGGACTACCCCACATGTATTCACTTACATTATAAGGAGTGTAATCCCCAAAATAGATAATCTATTATACCCACTAGATACATCTCGATCAAAAAGTTTCAAGTAAGAAAAACTCCACTAGGAAAGCCAGGACCTTCTCTGACACTCCATCACACAACCTTTCCCTAAATATACAAGTCCGAGGGACTCTTCCACCACACCTCAATACTATCCACTTTTGGGTGGCACTGATACACCCTCACAGTTTTTCTCATGTCACAAAAATGCATCTCGGTGGGGGGGAAGGACCCCTCTTCTCTGTGCATTAAAGGTTACACCGAACAACACCAACATAGGGTTACACTGACAACCCGCATCACCCTGATAAAACCTTAAGAAACTAGTAGGGAGAAAAGATTACTTCAAAAAGTGTCTAAAAAGTTCTACTACAAAAATTAGAAAAAGGCACAAGGTGTACCTCTTATCATCTCATGTTCTGCAGGTTCATAGATATCCAAAGCTGGAAGCTATTTGTTGCCCAACTTCCAGCTTTCTAAGCCTAACATGGGTCACCTGGTGGGGGTGGAAAGACCTCATAACGTAATCCCCCCACCAGCTTCCCCTAATCCACTGCTAGCATCACCTCCCTGGGGACCAATTTGTTCACAACACTATCTCTACTATGGTGGTCCACCTGCTGCCTAGCTAGTGTTCTCAACACATCTGGTCGAGTAGTCTTATACCATATGACCTTGCCTGTCACAAGCATAACAATAGACCTCCTTAGGCTATCCCCATACTCTATATTTCCTCAAACCTATACTATGATGTGCTTTAGACCGATTATGGGGAGGCAATCTGTGTAGAGATCTAGTCTACTGGAATGAGCTTGCTGTGACATACGTCTTAGCTTTGTTTCACTCTCTGCCACAACTAGCTGTATGAAGTCCCTATGATAGAAAGTTCTCTATTAGCAGCACCTACTGCATCCCCCCAGCATAGGTGGGGATGAACAAGGGTACTAAGGCAGCACGAATATCTCTATAGATTCCCTAATCAAACTTCTATGCTTGGTAGTATCTGCCATGGATCATGTACATAGAGTAGAGCACAAGGTCTGTGAACCTAGTCGCATACTCAGTCACCGTCATCCCTCCCTGTTGCAACTGCAGGAGCTCTTGAAGTCAAATAGAGATCAAGTAGGAGAGGAATTACTCCTCAAAAAATAGTTTCTGGAAGCCATCCCATGAGTGTGTCATCTCATCATGCATCTGAGTAACCAAGCTCTACTAACACCCAACTACTCCGTGGAAAAGGATGGCTGCCAAAAACACATTCTGATCTATCGGTGTCCGTACAAGCCTGAAGTGGTAGACCACAGACTCTAACCAAACATCTGTTGTATGAGAGTCTAGATCACCATGGATCCTCAGTAGTCTATGGCACTGGAACTCACAAAGTACACTCATCCTATGCACACCCTCAACCCACTATGATTGGGCTGTTTTCTTCTCAACCTAAGGAGGTGTTTCTACCTACTCACCTGGAGAAAGGGGATCACATGATGGGTCCTGAACCGAGGCATCATTGCTCACAAGGTCATCGTTATAAACCAGATCTAGTATCCTGGATGGATGTTATCACGAAGGCATCTTGAATGTTATCGAGGAGTACCATAGTTAGATGATCACACACACACACACACACATATATATATGTATGTATATATCAAAAAAACAATGGGAAGATAACTCAAGAATGATAGTCAAAGTCTGAATCCTATACGATGCATGTACCATTGTTCCCTGAAACGAGTGTCTTAGGGTTTTCAGTCATCAAGTAGGTAATCACGAACCTAGTGAATGGATATGTTAGTTGCCCATACCGTCACTAGACTCCTTGTCCTAATAGACACTCTCTAGACACTCTGACATTGATTCCTTAAACCCACTTAAGAACATTTTAGGAAAATAACTGAAAAACGTCCCAAGGGTTGAAACACCTCTGCTACCACTTTTTCATGACCCAAACCATGTAGGGGCTCAATCCAAAACTACCCCAAGACACCTCTATAGTCTAGGGGTGGTGACAAGTGCTAAAGGAACAAAAACCTCAGTGTGGACTTTACCTTAAAACTTGTACACACACACAACCCACTCAATGTAAAAGTGTAGAGGGAAAATAAAAGAATATACAAACCTTCTATAAAAAGGAAACCAAATGTGCATCAACCTCTAAATAGTACAAGTACAAAAAAGTAAACTGAAATGAAAAATGGAATAATATATTCCAAACCAGAAAAGTTCCACAACCGACAATAAATGGAAAAGTAAAATAGCTGAGAGGACCCTGCTCCTGGATCCTAAGCTATGGTCACCACATGTGGTCCAAGAACCCCGTATCCCTAAGATCCTATGATGTGATGATCAGCCTATCTATCTTCTGCAAGGAGACACCATGTGTGGGAAAATCCCATGCAGTGGTGAGTATAAATGTACACAATAGGATTCCCTGAAGGCTCAAGGGAGTAGAAAAAGATGTACTGAAGTGGGGGAGTAGTGGATAGAACAAGTTACAGTAAAAGAAGTTCATCTCAACCCAATAAGAGAGTTAATTAAAATCATCTAAAACAAAAGGATCTATAAATGGTGAGAATATGAACCTCTCATCAAGTCTTCTCTACCTATAGTATGAGAGTAGACTCATACAAACACGAGAAGATAGACACGAAAAGCATGTGAAATACCCTGAACATCTTCCCTTATCATGTAAGAGGAGTAAACAGAACCCAAGGAGTGGATACTGGAATAGGATACATATATATAATTAGTCAAATAATTCCAAATGAGAGAGTAAGGGGATCTCCATCTCATAACTTAGCCCAAGAAATTAAGTGGCCAAGATTCCTAGAAGTAACCACCATCGATGCGTAACATCCCATGCATCTTATCTGAATTTCAAATCAAAGGGAATCTATCACCGTACCTTGATATTATCCACTTTTGGAGGAACTATATCACCCTCATGGTTTTAGGTTGCTTTACAAGGATGAGTCTTAGTGGATAAATCATCCATATTTCTTGAGATTCCAAATTCATGTCAAACCATGCCTCGTCACTACGACGTACAACTGAGGGATCATAAACTCATAGTTGAGGACCCACACCCTAGTGTGTTAGGGGGATTATAATATGATAATCATCAAAGAGTAACCACACCCTAATTAATTAGGGGGATACCACCATAGTTTATTTAGGATCTACTCCCTAGCATGTTAGGGGGATTCTACTCAGAACTACCATCGGAGACCCAATGACCAGCCCAGCTAGTGGGTAAGCCTGTAACTGGTCTGGCCATCCCTACTAGATAGTAACTCCCGAAAAGCACAGAAGAACTACACTGGTCATCCATATTGGATGGAACCTATTGGGAAGCACTGAGGAACTATAGCTATCCCTGTTGGATGGTACCTCTCAGAAAGCATTGAGGAATATTGGACATCTTTATTAGATGGTACCTCTTGGGAAGAACTGAGGAACTCTAGCCATCCCTACTGGATAGTACCTCTTAGAAATCACTAAGGAACACTAGTCATCCCTATTGTGTGGTACCTTTCTGGAAGAACACTTCTACAGTCATCGGGTGCTGCCCTAAATATGCGTCATTCTCAGAATATCTCACACCGTAAGATATAAGCCACTATACAGGGATCCATCGTGTTATACATGAAAAAACACTTAGGATAAGCTAATCGTAAGCCATAATCCAATTCCAAAAGAATAATATATGAGAGATAAAATAAATTTTAGTGGTACAAGGTGCGTATGGGGCCCACACATCGTGTGACCCCGACTCATCACTTGGCCATGTACCTAAACATTATTGGGAACTAAAATATGATAAAGTATCCCTATGTGTTACAAGGTACTCCCAGAGTGCATGGAACATCTAGTTAGATGATCGACAAGTGCACGACCCTTTTCATTGATTCGTAGGGCCAAAAATGAAATTTCACTGATAGGCCTCCTCAAACAACCCCAGAACATTTAACCGCAACTCTTCATACATCTTTTTCACTCTCAAAAGAGTCGAAGATGACCCAATATATGGGTTATCTTCAAACACTTCCGAAGGAACTTACATCGATATTCATTTCACATTTCCATATTTAAGGAGATCATGAACAAGTCTTTGTATGTCCAAATGGATCACACTATTGTGATCCTTAAAAAAACATGCATGATCGACTATTTAATCACCCCAAATGGACCTCTAGTGAAAAATTCACGATTCACCACATTTCTCTTGAAAAGTGTCATGTGGGGCCCATGCCTCAGTCCTAAAACAAATTATATAGATCACACTATTGCAATCCTAATGAAAAAACACACAAGATCGACTACTCATTCATCCAAAATGGTTAATCGATGAAAAAACTACATTTCACTACAACATGCATGAACTAAGAATCATGGGGCCCACCAATCATATTTGGACTAAACACCCAATAGTAGTCTTAAAAATTATACCCAAAGACCAGGATCGTGACACTACTGATGGCGCGCTAAATGGACGTTACATTTTAAATATAGGTCCAATACAAAATCCTCAAATAATAATAATTAAATTATTATTTTTAAATTTAGGAATGTCATGCCACCAAACCCTAAGACCAAGAATTAAATGTATTAAACTAGCCTAAAAATATCCATCTCAAAAATAGGGACTTGTAGCTATAAACAACGTGTCAATCAGATGCCCGGTTTAGGATAAAATGGCATTTTAAGCTTCACAGACTGATTTGAATAGGTTTGACCCACTCTGGATGGACCGCTCCACCTGGGCCAACCCTCTCCGACTGACCCAACCTGATTCTCCAGCCTATGACCCACCTTCTATAGGCCCAATGCCTCAGTCCACCAACCCACTTCTGACCTGGCCTGTTGTTGGCGCACCACTCCGCCTGCCTAGGTAGCCCACTCTTCTCGCCACAGATCTCCGCCAACGCACCATGTCAATGCGGCATGCCCCAAATTGACCGAAACTTGTTGGCCTCGGTCACCCCACCTGACCAAGATTCCAACCTCCTCTGTCTCAGTTGTGCTGCCTCACCACCGGCCCGGTGCTCCGTTGTCCTGCTGCCTCACAGCCCTGTCGCCCTCTCACACGCTGACCATGCTAGACAGCCGCACCGACGGCTCCTCCGGAGCCATTCCCCACTATGCCACCACCTCATCCTAGATTCCACTACCTACTACCATTCCCCACTAACGGGATACCATTGGCGTCGCCATGCTGGACCCGCGTTGCTACCTTCTTCTGCATGCTGTACCGATTACTCCGATTGCCTGATTTTAGATCCGAAAGCTAATTCGGGATCCTTGGATTGAGCTCTTCACAGAACCAAGATTCACTCAATGATCTGATGGAGGTTTGAAATGTAAAATAATAAGAATCTAAGAACCCAAACAATGGGCGAATAACAAGAAAAACAAAATAATTTCCATCAAGGATTTGATGGCCGTGTTAGTGCAACCATCAGTTATTGATAATTAAAAATTGAATAAACGACCAAGAAATGGATTTTCAATATAAAACTTGAATAAAACTCAAAATTAGAATAAATCCTACCACGATTTGATATTTTGGAATTGGAAATACATCCATGATGCTCTCACTTCAATCTGCCAAGGTTTTGGCGGAGATAGCTCCTTAATTCGATGAAGAACGGATCAAGAGGAGAGAGAGAGAGCTTGTAGAGAGAGAAGGGAATTAAGGGATAACCGTAATTCTAATACATTGTATTTCTATTTATATAAACCCAAATTGGTTCAGAATCTGAAGTTCCCACACCCCCTCTTTTTATGTCATGCTTAGGTAAAACACCCCATTCCGAACTCAGCGATGGTATCAGATTTCCAATATGAGTCCCCATTCAAGAGTTATTTGATTACATGTTTGAGATAAAATAATTAAGGTTAACTATTTTCTTTATTATTTTCCCATGGGTGACTTTTGTCATAGAAGTCCCGTGCTGACAACAGCTATGACCTACTCAGGGTAAACACCACATTCTGGACTCAACCGTGGCCTTATATTTCTAATCTGAGCTACTGTTTAAGTGATATCCAACTTCTATCATGTGTATAGTATAAAAATAATTAATATTTTTGTATAATTTATTTTGGGCACACCGAGAATCAGAATTGCATACCGTCTCAGCACCTAGATTTTGAAATATATGTATAATTATTCCAAAGTCTTGAAAGGAAAAATACGAGTCTCTACATGAATCTTGTCTAAATTCTACCAAATTCCCTTCCCAATACTCTTAACTATGTCAAAGACCTTCTAGTATTAACAAATGACCAAATAGAAGCTCTTTAAGGAGGTTACCAAGGAGATGATACTATATAGAAAATTAAGTACAGGTGGAGAAAACCTTTACACATAAGGTAAGGGTTTTAATCATCTCACTTTTTTTTCTATGAGATATGTATTATTCATCACTAATTTATATTGTGTGGTGTGTATACTTCCCTTTGATATGTAATATCAATAATATCATTATCTTAATGGTATTAAATGTTTCATTTGATAATTATTACTTTTATGGGGAATATTATTTGACTGATTACAAGTGGTAAGGGATTTCTTAACTCAATTTTCATTCGTTGGGTTAAAATTATATTTTGTTAATTATTTCATTCCATGTTTATGTTTAAAATTTATTTTTATTATATTTTGTTTTATTTCCACTTGTTTTATGTAGATTTATATTTAATACACATAATCTATTAATTTGATTAATGATATGATCCTTTTAAGGGACTTCATCTTAATATTCTTTTGTTAAGGAATATTTTTGATGTTATAATTTTTTTTATTTTCTATAGTGTATATACTGCAAATATTATTTATAATCATTATTCATTGGAGATATCATTAAATATCCATATTTTATGTATCATGGATATGACTACTGCTTAAGACATGTACCATTTTTACATAAGGAGTTTACTTTGAAATTCATTTGATTAACTGAGGTAATAATGTTCAATCCATATCTTTTACTCACTACATATATTTGTTGATAAGGAATATTGATTCATGAATGAAATCAATCATTTTCATATTTGAGGAATGATTTGGAAATGCATACATAGGTGGGTCCTGGTTATAGATATCCCTTCAATGCATCGAATGACTCATGAGATGAAAAAGTAGGAAAAATTAAATGGGGTTTTACCCTTAATGATTAAACCATCTTGATAATGGTCTTAAAGGTAGAGGTACTGTGATTCCTGAGATCATCACATACAAATTATTAAGCATTTACTTCATTAATATTCCTGTCATTATTATCCATGAAATTTTCACTATGATATTATTCATGGATCCAGATTGTGCTCATGTTATGGATTAAATTGAATTTGTTTCAAATAATTTACATTTCCATAATTATTATGCATAATCCTCTCATGATTGAAATGTTTTTTATTAAATGGAATAAATTTTAGTTATATATAACTTTAAATATTGATTATGTTTCATTTATTATTGACTCATGAAATATTCTGCTGCAGTTAACCTTTACTAAGAATCTGAGCTCACCCTTTTATTTGTTTAATTTTTCCTAGGTTATGAAGATGAAATGATTTAATGAGTTCAAGGATGCAATTAAAATATTTTTTTATGTTTTATATTTGAAACCCATATTTAATAAGGGAACCATGTATGTTTTTAGTTATTCAAGGCAACAAAACTGATCAGTCCTTTGGGTTTTGAATCTTTTTTATATACCAATGTAATAAAGTAAGGAACCAACTTCAGGCTACTAGGGTATGGGTTTTCATAGCTGGTATCAGTTAAAGTTTTGCAGAAACCTTTGAAATTAGATTTTAAAACTAACATAAACAACATGAGAACTATAATAGATCCGTATAGTATTTATAAAATTTTACCATTAGAGGAATTCTTATTATGTGGATAAATACTCATAATGATTATGGGATAACTCTATGTCTTCCATTATTTAGTGATGGAACCTAATGAAAGGAAGTGAATCATTAACCATATATATTTTTTGAATTTTCCCACTGATCAACTCAACACAATTGGTGTTGTAGATGAGTAGATCATGACCATATCAGGATATCTTACTTAGGATGTGATGAATAACATTACTCAAATGGAGTAACGTGATGCTTCAGAACATGATACAGTTATGTTGGATCATTTCATGTAGCAGAAGCCCCCATCATTTATTGGGATTACTAATCTACTGTTATCTGAGAAATGGATCAAGTACCTTGAAAAGATATTTTTATAATTGGGATGCAATGAAAATGAATAGGTAATACTGGAAGTATATTGTCTCTAGGGATATTCTAATCAATGGTGGTTGTTAATCTAGAATAATAGGGATGAAGATGAAATAAAACACATGAAATGAAGAGATTTTAAAGAAACATTCTTAAATAAATATTTCCCTCATGAACAATGAAATAAAATGAAGAGAAAATTCATTAGATTAAAGAAAAAGGAATAATAGAGTGTTGCGGAGTATAAAGACACCCTTACCAGATTATCCAGGTACACTTAAGACTTCATACATAATTGAGAGAGAAATATTAGTCATTTATTTGAAGTCTTTAATCCAAACCACCAAAGGTCACTAGTTTACCAAATTTTTTCATCATATGATGAAATAGTACTATGATCCATCAAAATAGAGAATTAATTTTCTAGATCTTATATATTCAAATGAATTCAAGAAAAGAAGACGTTAGATAAAAACCATGAGAAAGGTAAATCACTAAAGAAGAATAAAGAAATGAATATTTTTCAATATTGTAAAAATTGTGGGAAGAAACATCTAGGAAAATGTTTGAAGTGCACAAGAATGTGTTATAAGTGCGAATACAAGTATCATATATCTCGTGAGTGGAAGGAAAAAAAACTAATGAAATCTAGTTTTTAAATTGAAAATAAATAGGGAATTATTCAAACCAATGTCCCAAGTGCTAAGGGAATATACCATAGAAGAGGAAAAGGGCTGATGAACAAGCTTATACAATCACTAGAGCTGAGGTAGAAGTACCCAATGATGTGGGGGAAGTTACATTAATTCTATCTTTAAATTTAGACAATGATTTATTTGATTTTATATCATTGAAATCTTTTATATCTACCTAGTTTTCCAAGAAAATTATAAATTTACCTTTTAATTTAATAAAGGAGTTTTCAATAAAAACTCCTAAGGGAAGTCTCATTATGAAAAATATGTGTTAGATTGTCTCTATTATGACATATAAACGTTCTGTATTTATAGACCTTATCATTATACCTATGGTTGATTTTGATATAATCCATGATATAGATTGGATTTCAAAATATGATGTGAAAATTTATGGAAACAAGAAGTAAATTATGATTTGTGAGGAAGATATAGAATTCGTTATATTTAGAGTAGAAACATCACCACCAGACTCCTATCTATATCCACCCCTCGTATCTCTACTCAATAAAATTCTTAGGGAGGATGATCAAACAATATATTGGGATGATGAAGGTAATCTTAAAATTGAGTATCTACCTATTGTACATGAATAAATTTATGTAATACCTAAGGAATGACCTTGACACCCTATAAAATGTGAAGTTGAGTTTTATATTGATTTAATCCCTTATGAAAGACCAATATCAAATACTACCTATAGAATGGACACTTTAGAAATAGTGGAGTAGAAGAAATAACTTGAGGAGTTGAGTAATAAGGTATTTATTCACCCTAGTGTTTCTCCATAGGGAGACCCTATTCTTATTTTTAATAATAAAGATGGATCCATGAGGATGTGGAAGGATCATAGAGAAATCAATGAAATTATGATGTAGAAAAAGGTTCCCCCACTTCATATTGATGATTTATTTTATCAACTTCATAGATCTAAATATTTTTTGACGATTAAAATTCATTTTGGATATCATCAATTATAATTAAAGAAGGAATACATTATGAAGACAACTTTCTAGATGATTTATGGAAATTACGAGTTTACAATAATATCATTTGGATTGAATAATGCACCCCTGATTTTTATGGATATAATGAATAGAATATTCAAGGAATATATTGATGATTTTGTTATGGTATTCATTTATAATATTCTAGTATATTATAAAACCTATAAATACCATGTGAATCACTTGCAGATCATTACTAAGACTCTCAGGAGGAAAGAGTTATTTGGTAAATTTAGCAAGTGTGAATTATATATTTAGGAGTTTTTTTCATGTCTATATTGTCTATAAATATTGAATATTAGTTTAACATGCAAAGATAAATCTAGTACAAGAGCATCCTACACCATAACTGAGGTATGTAGTTTCATTGGTTTAGTAGGACACTATCGGCGGTTCGTTAAGAAGTTTTCCTGATCGGCTAACATGTTAAAAAATCTCACATGGAAAGGGGTTAATTTTGTATGGAAAAAAATAATATACAGAATGTTTTGAATTATTTAAGAGAATATTCGTTAATGATATAATTTTGACTTTACCATCAGAAAATGAGGGGTTTTTGAGATATGCAGCGATGGATTGAAGAAAGAAATGGGTTAAGTCCTTATGAAAATTGAAAACGTAATTAAATATGCCTCAAGGTAGTTGAAGACTCATGAAAAAAATTATCCAACTCATGAAATTGAGTTTTTTTCCACAATATTTTTCTTTGAAGATATGAAGACACTATCTCTATGGTGAAATATATGAGATATATAAGAATCAGAAGAGTTTGAAATACATATTTACATTGAAATTACTCCACATGAGGAAAATATGATGGATTGAGTTACTTAAATGTTATGATTGATCAATACACCACAACTTAGGAAAAGCAAATAAGGCAGCATTTACATTAATAAAGATAGATCATGGATTTCTGAACTAAATGAAGATTGATAGAGATCCTATGATTATGTATTTAGTAAATATGTATATGGTAATTATTAATAAGTAGCATACACCACTCTTTTTTCAAATTATTTCAAAACCATATTTATTCTAAAATATAAAAATATCTTAATCTGATGATGAGAATTTTCATAATAAATTAAAATCTACGAATGACATAAAATTGGAAGGATTTTTTTGTGAAGATGGTTATCTAAAATTTGGAAAGAGGTTATGTGTTCCACCAATACATGAGTTAAGATGGAACTATTGGTTGATACTCATAGCTCAAATATATCTACACACCCTGGTAGTAACAAGATGTATATATATATGAAGTAACATTTTTTTGTGGGATAACATGAAGTGGGAAATTAAGGACTATATGTCAAGATGGATAGTTTTTCAACAAGTGAAGGCTAAGAGACAACATCCTAGAGGTTTCATTAAACCTCTACCTATTAATATGTGAAATTGGGATGAACTTACTATGGAATTCATCCCTACATTACCAAAGACCCCCATAAACAATGATATGATATATGTTATTGTTGGCTGCCTTACAAAATTGGAACATTTTATTTCTATAAGAGAATATTTAACTCTTGAGTTCCTAGAAAGACTCTATATTAATAATTTTGTAAGAATTAAAGGTGAAGCTATATTGATTGTTTCTGATCAAGATCCATATTTTACATCAAAAGTTTTGAAGAGTCTTCAGAAGACTCAAGATATAGAGCTTCATTTGAGCACCACCTACCACCCCAAACCATTGGTTAACCTGAAAGGACTATTAAAACATTGGAAGAAATATTTATATCATTCTCACTTGAATTTAAATCTATGTGGGATCATTATTTACCTTCAGTATAGTTTTCCAATAATAATAGTTTCCATTAAAGTATTAAAATGGTGCCATATAAAGTATTATATGGAAAGAGATTTCATACTCGAACCTGTTGGGATGAAGTTGGTGAAAAGAAATTTATAAGATCATAACTTATTAAAGAAACCACAACAAAGGTAAATTCTATCCAGACTCATATTACAGTAGTTCAAATTAAGACAAAGAGTTATTCCAAAAAATAGAGAAACAATTTAGAATCTCAAGTGGAAGCTCTTATCTTTCTGAAAGTATCTCCATGGAAGGGTGTCATAGGATTCAGTAAGAAAGGGAAAATAAGCCCCAGGTACATCATAACATTAGATATTCTGGAATGAATTTGATATATAGATTATTAATTAGAAATTCCACCATGTATCTCTAAAGTTAATGATGTGTACCACATATCATTATTAGTGAATTAAATTACAAACCCAAATCATGTACACACCTATGAAGAAATAGAACTGGAACCTGATTTCTCTTACAATGAAGGGCTTATTAAGATTCTTGACACTATAGAGAATGTTATAAAGAAATAATATGACTCAATTAGTAAAGGTTCTTTATAGAAACCATAAAATGGAAGAAAAAATGTGGGACTTTAAGGATGTTATGAAGAAGAACCTCCCTCCTCTCTTTAGATTGTAATATTCATGAAAAATTTTGAGGACAAAATTTTTAAAGGAGGGAGGAAAATAACACCCCAAGATTTTATTGTATGTATGTTCTTATATAAATTCAACTTATTCTAAAGCTTATGTTTCCTGTAACACTAAGCTTAAACAAACCGTGATATACTATTAAATATTATTATTTAAACAAAACCATTAGAATAGTAATGTGACCATTAAGAATAGTAATATACCCATTAGAATAATAAAATAACCTATGAAAGTATAAATAAAATTTAGGTATCTAATAAATGAAAATATGACATATTTAAATCATGTAATAAGTATATAAATGTTTTAAAAATGATAAATTAAGTGTAGGTATTTTTGTGAAAAGTAAATATTTATTTATAATTTTATAGTTAATATAATGATTTAAAATAACATTTTTTTCTATAAAATAGATTCATGAATTATTTTTTATTATTATAATTATAATATAATTTTATGAGACCATAATTAATTTTTCAAAGTGTCATAGAATTGGTTGTAATAATAAAATCAGTATTTTTCATGTAAAAGATGATTTTAATAAAAAATTAAATTTATCATATTTAGAAAATTATTTTTGTATAATGGAGTCCATTTTTGAAATCTACACATCAAAAAATGGTTCAGGTGAATTTTTGGTATTTTTCTAAAATAGTTGAATTATTGGTGAATAGTGAAATACAACAATTTATAATATTTAACATTTTAAGTCAAATACATTAAATTTTGAGTCATTGTTAATGTAGGAACCCATTAGTTAGAAATCACATGCAATATTTAATATATTTAGTTATGTGAATCAACACTATTGATAGTCTTGATCCAAAATAATAAATAAATAAATAAAATAATCAAAAACACCCCTCCCCCTATAAATACCACCCCACCACCCCTTCTCCACACACCTTCTAAGCCATGAATATTGTCTAAATTCATTCCAATTACCTTCCCAAGTCTATTCCCCACATTAAAGACCTTCATATCTGACCAAAACACCGAATCCAAGTTCCTTGAGAAGATTCCCAAGGAGACGATATTCAAGAGGACATTAAGTACAAGTGAAGAATTATTTCAGGCAAGGTAATGGTTTTTCTAATCTCACATTTATTTATGTGAGATATGCGTTATTCACTAATAACTTCTTTTTTTGTGGTGAATATACTTATATTTGATATATTATATCTTTAATATCATTATATTCATGGTACTCAATGTTTCATTTGATAATTATTACTTTTACGGGGAATATAATTCGACTGATTATAAGTGGTAAGGGATTTCTTAACTCAATTTTCATTCATTGTGTTAAACTTATATTTCATTAATTATTTCATGATAAGGTATGTGTAAAATGAATTTTTATTATTTTATATTGTATTTCCACTTGTTTTATGTGTATTTACAGGGAATACACACAATCTATTCATTTGATTAGTGATATGATCCTTGCAAGAGAATTCATCATATTTTTGATGTTATGCAACTATTTTGTTTTATATAGTGTATATACTACCCCTTTTATTTAAGATCATTATTTTTTGAATATTTTATTAAATATACATATTTCTTTTATCATGGATATGATTATTTATTAATCCATGTACCATTTCTATCTACGACATTTACTTTGAAAGTTATTTTATTAACTGGGGAAATAATGTTAAATTTTTATCTTTTAATAAATATAAATATTTTTTTGATAAGGAATATTTATTCATGAATTAAATCGATCATTTTTAAATTTGAGTAGTGCTTTGGACATGCATATGTGGGTGGGGCCCAATTAGTAATAGACTCTCGATGTATCGGTAGTCTCATGAGATGAAAAAGTTGTCCATATTAAATAAGATTTTACCCACAATGATTAAAACATATTGTGAAAGGTCTTGATGGTATATGTATCATGATGCCTAATATCATGGTGTCGAAATTATTATGAATTGACTTCGTTAAGATTTTATTCATTAATATCCATTATATTTTCACTATGATTTTATCCGTGGGTTCATATTTTTCTCAAGTTATTGATTAAATAGAATTTGTTTCCAATAATTAATATTTCCATAATTATCATGCCTAATCCTCTCATGATAGAAATATTTTTGATTAAATTACATGTATTTCAGTTATATATACCTTTCCATATTGATTATGTTTCATTTGTTATTGATTCATGAAAGCTTCTATTATATTTAACCCTTACTGAGAATCTGATCCCACCCTTTTATTTGTTATATTTTTCACACATTATGAAGATGAAATGATTGAATTATTTCAAGTATGTAATTACTTACCTTTTATATGTTTTATATTTGATTACTAATGTAAAAAGGTTTCCATGTAAATATCTAGTTCTTCAAGGTTACGAAACTTATTGGTCCTTTGGGATTTAAATCTTGTATCTACGCCAATGTAATAATTTAAGGCACCATCTCTGGGCTATTGGGGCTGGAGTCTTCACAATTGGTATCAGTTCAAGTTTAGTAGAAACTTTGAGAAATATATTCTAAAATAAAAATAACCAACATGAGAAATATAATAATTTTTTATAGTATTTAAATCTTTTACCATGAGAGGAAGTTTTATTCTGTGGATCAATTCTCATAATGATTATGGTATATCTAAGTGTGTGCCATTATTTAGTGATGGATCCTAATAGAAGGAAGGGAATCAATACCCACAAAAAATGTTGGGATCTCCCCACTGAGGAAGTCAATGATATTGGTGTTGGAGTTGAGTAGATCATGACAATATTAGGACAACAAACTCAGGTTAAGATGAATAACATTAATCGAATGGAGAAACATGATTCTTCACGATATGATACAACTATGTTGGATCATGTCATGTGGCAGAAGCCACCATATTTTAGTGGGACTACTAATCCAATGGTAGCCGAGCAATGGATCAAGTCCCTTGAAAAGATATTTCAAGCATTGGATGTAGTGATAATGAAAAGGTATTACTGGTAGTATATTGTCTCAAGGGATATATTGATGAATAGTGGTCATTGATCCAAAATAATAAGGAGGAAGATAGAATAGAACACATGTAATTGTGAACTTTTAAAGAAATATTTTTGACAAATATTTCCCTCATGATCAACAAATTGAAATAAATAGAAAATTAATTATCTTAAAGAAAAAGTATGAAGTGAGTGTTGTAGAGTATGCAGCTACATTTCTAAACTATAATTGTATTCCATAGATTAAATATGTAATTTAGAGAGAAATATTGATAATTTCATTAAATTATTTAAGCCAAACCTCTGAAGGGAACTGGTTTCCCAAACATTTTTATCATATGTAAAATAGTACTACGTGCCATCAAAACAGAGAAGGAATTATCTAGATTTTATATATTCAAAGGAAATCAAGAGAATAGGAGGTTTGATGAGAACCATAATAAAGGTAAATCCCCAAAGAATAACAAGGTAATGAAGCATTTTCAATCTTATGAAAATTGTGGGAAGAGACATCTGGGAAATTTTTTGAAGGGAATAAGAGTGTGTTATAAGTATGAAGACAAGGGTAATCTATCTCATGAGTGAAAGGGGAAACTAACTAATGATATCTATTTTTTTAACTAAAAATAAATGGGTCATTATTCAAACTAATTTCCCAATCTCTAAGGGAATCTACCACAAAATATTCCAAGGAGAGATATCCACGCTTATCAAATCAATACAACTAAAGTAGAAATAACCAATGATATGGTTAAAGGTACATTAATAATATATTTAAATTCAGCCTATAATTCATTTGATTTTGGATCATTTTACTCTTTTATATATACCCAGTTTTCTAAGAAAAGTTGACATTTCCCTTTTGATTTAATAAGGTATTTTTTAGTCAAAACACCTAAGGGAAGTCTCATTGTGAAAAAGATGTGTTAGAAAGTCCCTGTTATGAAACATTAACATAATTTATTTACTAAACTTACATATGTTTAATTTTGATATAATCCTCAATTTAGACTAGATTTTAAAATATTATGTGAAAATTTATTGAAAGAAGAATGAAATTATGATTTGTGAGGAAGATATAGAATTACTTATTTTTAGAGCAGAAACTTAATCACCTGATTCTTATCTTGATCCACCCCAATAGCTCTAATAAATTAAATTATTAAGGAAGAAGAGAAAAAAACATCTATGGATACAAAAGGTAATATTAAAATTTAGGATATACATATTTTATAAGAATACATTGATGTATTTCTTTAGAAATTATTTAGACAACCTCCAAAATGTGAAGTTAATTTTTCCATTGATTTAATCCATGAATCAAGATAAGATCAAAGATTCCATATAGAATGGACACTATGGAATTAGTGGATCCAAAGAAACAACTAGAGGATTTGAGTAATAAGGGATTTATTAACACTATTGTTTCTTTATGCAGATCCCATGTTCTCTTTGTTAAGAAGAAAGATGGATCCATGAGGTTGTGCATTGATTTTTAAGAAATCAATGCAATTACAATAAATAAAATGTATCATATGACTCATGTTAATGATTAATTTTATCAAATTCATGGATCTCAATATTTTTCAAAGTTTGAAATTCAGTCAAGATATCATCAATTGCTAGTAGAGAAGGAATATATTCCACACACAACATCTCAGATGAGGTATGGATATTATGAGTTTATAGTAATGCCATTTGGATTGACTAATGCACCCTTAGTTTTTATGGATTTTAGGAATATCATGAATATTTTTTGTGGTATTCATTGATTATAATCTTCTATATTAAAACCTATAAATATTCTGTGAATCACCTACATATAATTATTAAGACTCTCAAGAGGAAAGAGTTATAGGATGAATTTATAAAGTGTTAATTTTGGATTCATGGAATTTATTTTCTTGGCCATATTGTATCTATGTATAGAATCTCAATTGATCCTATGAAGATAAATGAATCACAATAATGGCCTACACCAATGAACATAATCAAGGTATGTAGTTATAAAGGTTTCACTGGTTACTATCAAAATTTTGTTCATAATTTTGGATGATTGGATAACCCATTAACAAAGCTCAAACGTAAAGGGGTTAAGTTCATATGGATAAAAGAATGCGAAGAATGTTTTGAATAATTAAATAGAATATTGTCCAATGATACAATTTTATCTTTACCAATTGGAAATGATGGTTTTGTGATATACAATTATACATCAAAGAAATTACTGGGTTTTTTCCTTATGAAAAATTATAAATTTATTGCATATGGATCAAGGAAGTCAGAGTCATGAAAAAAATTATCTAACTCATGATCTTTCGTTTTTATCCATAATCATTTCTTTGAAGATATGGATACACTATCTCTATAGTGAAATATGTGAGATATATACGAATCACAAGAGTTTGAAATACATCTTTACATATAAGTAACTCAATATGAGAGAAATAAGATTTCTCTAGTTACTCAAAGATTATTATTTCTCGATAAACTACCACATAGGAAAAGAAAATAAGGTAGAATCTGAAATAAGTAGAAAATATCATGGATTTATGATACAAATGAAGATCATGAGAGATCTTATGATCATAGATATTGTAAAGATAGATATGGGTATTATTAATAAAATTGAAAAACCACTCTTTTTTCTAAATTTTTAAGAAAACATCTTTATTGGAAAATATAAAAATCTCTCAATGTGTTGATGGGAATTTTCATAATAATATAAAATACATGAATGATGGAAAATTGGAAGGCCTTTTTTGTGAAGATGGTGCTATGATATTTGGAAATAGGTTACGTGTTCCATCAATATTTGATCCAAAAAGGGAACTTTTGGATGATTCTCATAGCTCAAATTTTTCTATACACGTAGGTGGTACCAATATGTATAGATATTTTAAGGAACATTTTTTGTGGGATAATATGAAGTGAGAAATTGAAAACTATGTGTCAAGATTCCTAGTTTTTAAACAAGTGAAGGCTGAGAGACAATGTCTTTGAGGTGTCATGAAACCTCCAACTATTCCTATGTGAAAGTGGGATGACATTACTATGTACTTAATCACTGGATTGACAAAGACCCCCATAAAGAATGATACAATATTTGATATTATTGATCACCTTACAAAATCAGTACATTTTCTTGCTATAATAGAAGATTTAACTTTCGAGTGACCAAAAAGATTCTATATTAAGGAATTTTTAAAACATTATGGTGAACCTATATCGATTGCATCTGATCGATATCACCATTTTACATAAAAATTTTGGAAGATTTTTTTAGAAGGATCTAGATAATGAGCTTCATTTGAGCACCGCCTACAATCCTTAAACTAATGGATAGTCTGAAAAAAATTTCAACATTGGGAGACATGTTGAGATCATTCTCACATGACTTTCAAGGTAAGTGGAATCAATATTTACATTTAGTAGAGTTTTTATACAATAATAGTTTCAATTCAAGTATTAAAATGGTGCCATACACTATTGGAATCTGATGTTTTCCCAACGGATATATACAAACGGTTTCTTCAAACCATTAATATACTATAAAAAAGTAAACATTTTCCAACAGTTTGTTCAAAACATTGTCAATGTGTAAATATACTTAATATTTCCCAACAGTTTGACAAAAACATTGGGAAATATTTTAATTTCTCTAAGATATAAGAATAGTTTTAATAAACCATTGGTAAGGAGAGGCTTTCCTAATGGTTTTTAAAAACTGTTGGGAAAGTTTTCCCCCAAATACCCAGCACCCCAGCTCCCACTCGCCCGATTTCAGACCCTAATCCAGAGCTCCTCCCGAAGTTTTCTCATCCGTGAAACTCCTTCTAGCCATAGAACAATATTCAATAAAACAAATTTTTATTTCTACACTTCAAATTAGTATGTGTTACCTTAGTTTTAATGTTCTCCCTCTATTTTTTTCTGCTTTCTATTTTGATTTTGGATAAATTAGAGTTCCTGCAGTCTGTGGAGTACCGAACCCTTTGATTTGTTTTCTACTTTTTGTTCTACACTTCAAACCTGGTAAATGGTTTGTTTAGTGGGGTGATATGGTAGTTTTTGTGGACTTTAGTTTAGTTTAAAATTGGATTTGGATGTTGTATTTATAGTTTTTTTTCAAGGAATAATGGGAAGGGTATTGATATTGAGGATGAATTGGCATTGGTTGGGTGATGGATTGGAATTGTGAACACCCCCACCCCACCCCCTGGACACCTCCCACCCCCCTTGACGCCCCCACCCCTCTGAAACCCCCCATTGGATAGCTTCCACCCCTACAGCCCACCCCCCATGGGCACCCCCACCCCTTGGATAGATCCCTCCCCCACCCCCATAGACACCCCACCCCCACCATCCCTAGACACCCCTCACCTCCCATTGACATCCCACCCCCTGGTACACCCCCACCCCCTTGGACACCCCCACCCTTTGGAAATCCCCCTCCCCCACCCCCTTGGACTACCCCCACCTCCACCACCCCTAGACACCCACCCCCCTGGACACCCTCTACCCCTTGGACAGCCCCCCACCCCCTTAGACAACCCCCTGCACACAACAACACCTCCTAGACACCACCACACCTCCTGAGTGCTTGGACCAAATTTTAAATTGGAATTAACAATTTAGTTAATTTACCCTTCCCTAATGAAATTTTCTAAGTGACCCATAAAGGATTATAAATTGAATTTTTCATGTTTTGATAAATTGAATTTTTCATGTTTTGATAAATTAAATTTTCCATGTTTTGATAAATTGAATTTTTCATGTTTTGATAAATTGAATGGGTTATTTGGAATAAAATGGCTAATGCATGATGGTTTGCCTTTCTTAATGAATAAAATGATTTTAAATAAAATTAAACTAAGGGGGGATGCATGAGGGATAGGGGGGCTATCCAGGTGTGGGGGGCTATCTAGGTGGGGGGTGGGTTGTCCAGGGGGTAGGGGGCTGCAGGGGGGAGGGTAGGGGGCTATATGGTTGTCGGGGAGGGGGGTATGGGCTTCCCAAGGAGGAGAGTGGGATATCTAGGGGGTCAAGGTGGGGTGTTTAGGTGGAGGAGGGGGTGTGGTGTGTCGAGGGAGGGGGGAGGGGTGGGTGGGCAGTCCAGGTGGGTGGGGGGGGGGGGGCTATCCAGGAGGGGGGGGGGATGTCCAGGTGGGGGGGGGGGTAAGCTGTCCAGGTGGGGGTGGGGGTGGGATATCCCGGTGGGGGGGGGGGGGTCCAGGGGGGGATGTAGGGGAGGGGGGTGTGGGCTGTCCTGGGAGGGGGTGGGTTGTTAGGGGGGGGGTGTCCAGTGGGGGGTGGGGGCTGTCTAGGTGGGGGTGTGGGGGGGGGGGAGTGGGCTTTCTAGGGCGGCTATCACAGGGGGTAGGGGGTTACAGGGGAGGGGGGTGTGGGAAGTCCCGGGAGGTGGTGGGATGTCCAGGGGTGGTGGTGGGTGGGCTATCTAGGTGCGGGAGGGAAGTGTGGGATGTCATGGGGGGTGGACTATCTAAGGGGGGTGGGGGTGGGCTGTCCAGGTGGGGGAGGGATGGGGGTGTTGGTTGTCCATGGAGGAGGGGGGGGGGGTGAGGGGGTTGTCTAGGTGTGGTGGTGGGGGGGGGGGGGGGTCCACGTGGGGTGGGGTGGGGTGGGGGGCTATCCAGGTGGGTGGGTTGTTGGGGGGGGGGGGGTGCAGGGAGGGTAGGGGGGCTGCATGGGTGTGTGTGTGGGGTGGGGGTGGGGGGTGGGATGTCCAGGGAGGGGGTGGGTTGTCCACTTCGATACTCTATAAAAAAAATAAGAATCAAATATAACCAATGTATAGTTTTTTTTCAAACGTTAAGACTTTTATTGAAGTTCCATACCAACACTCACTATTACCCTTCCAAGAAGAAGTGATCTTTGTAAGGAATCTCACTCAGGTTCTTATCCACTATCCATATTGATCTCATACAAATTTAACATTCATGAAACTCCATATCACCTAATGATATAACAAGGCTCACCCTCA